>JBBPST010000046.1:5018-21924 GCA_038093715.1 Austroboletus cf. mucosus | reverse complement strand
TAACGTGGGTCTGCCTCTGCCTCCTTTCCATCATGTGCGAGGAACCGTTCAGGCCTAAACTCATTCGGTTCACTATAGGTCCGGGAGTCGTGAAGCATGCTCCTGTTAAAAGCAGATCAGCATACGACTTTTGCCAAGTGGTACCCATGTTCCCAACCAGATATTGGCGATGATCAGCGAACCCTTGGGAATGAAGTACCCATCCTGGATATCATCTTGGGTCACGCGATGCGGGATACCTGTTCCGGTATCAGCGGACTGAAAGCACACGTGTAGAGCCACGCACCCATAGGAGTGACAGCGTTCCAACGAAGAACTTCCTTTGTAAGTGCCTCGACATAAGGCAGCGAATCTCGGTCGCCAAAATTCGGGAGGCGATCCGAGCCAATGACAGCGTCAATCTCTGCTTGCGCCTTCTTCAGCACCTCGGGGGAAAGCGTCAAAACCAAATATAGCGAATAGATAGCCGAAACAGTCTAGCCACGCTGTGAGCTCCGCAATGTCGTCCCATAACGTTCATCACCTACCGTGTCAGAACCACCTATACATTATTCAGTCCACGCTCCTACAAACGGCTCCTGACGTACCAGAATACAAAGAAGCCGCAGACCATTTCACAATGTGATCTTCCTCCACTGACAAAGTCCTGCCCTCAAGCAAGTTGGAAACGAAGGATTCGGGCGCAATCCCCGCTGCCTGAAAAAGTTATTTTATTCACTATCCCGGTTTCACGACCGCGTGCACCATACCATCTGATCCTTGACGAATTGATATGGCTGGTGGACCATTTCCTCAAGCGTTGCCCGCCACTTCTTTGCCTTGATCTTAAAGTCCGCACCGGGGAACCAGTCAGGAACATTTGCCACTATGAACGACGACGTGAGGCAACTTCCTTGTTACGCACAAACCATACCTACAGGACGGCACCACATCTACCATCCATGCACCAGGAGCAGTCGACTTGGAGAACTGGTCGACAGCCTTGTCCGCAAGGTCAATGAATGGATCCCGGTTTTCCTTGACCTCGTAACCATGCGAGATGCGCAAGATGATGGCTCCGGCCGTGTGGCGGATGTGCCGCGCGAGCTCAGCGGGCTTGGCGAGGACGCGCTGCAAGAAACGGTGAGTCTCCATTTCCTCTATGGGATGATACGTCTCC
Source organism: Austroboletus cf. mucosus (assembly GCA_038093715.1). Taxonomy (NCBI): domain Eukaryota; kingdom Fungi; phylum Basidiomycota; class Agaricomycetes; order Boletales; family Boletaceae; genus Austroboletus; species Austroboletus cf. mucosus. Next base: position 20,765 of record JBBPST010000046.1, on the reverse strand, counting down.
ATCGCCGTGCGACTGCCAATCACGCGCGCAAACGTTTTACGATACTCGCGGAGTCGGTCGCCATAGGGAAGGAGAACCAAGGTATTCTTCCAGCCCACCAATTCGCCACCCATTGGAAAAACGGGACGGTCGGAGTAGTAAGAGCTCTTCTTCTCCAGCATTTCCAGAGCGACGTTGGCGTTGTTCAAGACGATGATATGTTGCCCAAGAACCTCTACATGAGATATGTCGCCTGCACGAAAGCGCAAGATGTCGTATGACGGGACGAGATGGGTCAAGTAAGTAGTGACGTACCATATTTCTGACCCCACTCGGCAAAGGTAAGCCACTGTTTCTCAGAGGGCATATCGGCCATATTGCCCACGAGGGGGAGACCCTTGGGGCCGGGAGGTAGAGGGGCGAGAGGCTTCTTGGCTAGAAGCTGTTTGACAAGGTATAAGCCAACGCCTGCAAGACACAGGTCCAGCCACGTAATGCTGGTGTTGTACATGATTCAATGAAGGGTGGAAACGCCGATGGATGGAGATAAAGAATGGTATGGGTGGGTACGGAAATTGGGGGGGAAGGCTGGGGCAAAAACCGGGGATTGTGCTGGGATGTTATATCTGCATATGGGCTTCGTAAAGAACACCACGCTGCAGCGACCGACCTGGGAATGCCGCGGAATTTTGTCAACGGAAGTTGGCCTCCTCCTATTAGCACAACGCTCAGTGGGTCGCCAAGTCATCGGAGTTTATAGATCCTGTTACGGTTAGGTCCAAGGGGCGTTAGTTCTGTCAGACTTGGTGTTGGGAGCCGGGTTTTCGATGTGACATGTTGCAATATTCAGACCATTAGCCGGGTCGCGAAAGGTGCCTTGCCGACCGCTTCAAATCAGCCTCAAAGGCAGCATTGAAGTGGTCGTCTGACGGTGTCACCATCCAAACATCGTTTTCGCCCTTGTTCGCCCTTCAAGCCTCCAACGTTTCGGACATGCAGTCGTACCGAGTTTCTGCCGGTGCGGTGTTGGTACCAATTGGGATATGTGTTTCATTACTCCAGTTGGGGATCCATTTGCACTGCGGCTATGTTGACTTCCAAATTACCCTGTGTTAGAGTGATCTGAATATATCACCGCGCACCTCTGAAAAAATCGATGCTGTCATACAACATGGGGATAGATGGCGTGTATATTCTAGTCCCGTCCAACTGCTGCCGACGCGTTCCGGGCTCCGGACACTACAGATAGATATATATAGCATCTCGTTCTCACAATCTTCAAAATTTTCGGTTGCGGGAAGCGGTCGCGAGGTAAGTACTTTGCAGATATTTTTTGAAAGCTGTTGACAAAGAAATGTGGCGTAAAATATTAATATTCTTCAAAGTAACTGGTACATTGTACATACTGCCATGGGAAGTGACATAGAAAATCACCGTCGGCGCTTGGCCAGTTCCAACAAGGTTGATTACGATAAGACCAGTGTCACAAGGTAAAACGTATTTGCTACAAATTGGGCTAGCTCTGCCACCCGTAGAGGATATTCTATACTACCGACTAAAAAAGAACGACTTTGATGGGACTCAGATTGATAAGTAACTCCTAGGTACATCTTTATTCTTCAGCTTCTCACTCAGATAAGTTCAAACAACCTCGGGAGTTTTTGCGTCACAAGGTGAAGAAGGCTGTTAAGCTTCCTATCAGTCGGCGAAATGAGCGTTTTCACACACCGCTCACCTCATCGCGAATGCACTCTTCCATAGTATTGATTTTAATGGATATATCCCTCGACCCAGGAGGCTAATAACAATGATAAGTCCATGTTCTACACAACATTTCCCGATAACGTACCTTCGGTGGTAACCCACTGCATACCGCAAATTCGATTGTACCACTCCGTTGTGAAGAAGTGCTGTAGGAAAGCATCTCGTCGCCATCGCCTCGCAATCTTTTACGTGCGTTCAGGGTGGCAAGAAGGGAGTTACAGTACACTGAAAAGCGGTCATTCGCAAAATTACTTCACCCTCAGCACAGCACGTACGCCTGCCGATGCAAAAGTAGAAGGCGGTGTAGATAAGCATGCTTGGCCCCACAATAATCTACGATTGCACGATCATCAACAGGTAATCCATGATGCACGTAATGATACTTACGGATATGAGCGAAGCGAGGGCACAAAGACTGTCGCACTGCCGTCAATGATGCACCTCCTTGATTACACACTGATCAATAAACCAACCTTGTGAAAAGACCGGTGTTAATACTGAATACCACCTACACTACCTCATCATTGACGGAAAGATGTCCAAACAATAGAGGCACTTACCAGTCTGTTGATTAGAGTGTCAGACCTGAAAACAAGATATTTAAATCGTGTTGCAAGCAGATGAATTGAAGTGCTTACTTCCGGAAGCCAGTTCGCTGTAACAGCAACATCCAGCAGAGCAGCACGGCGATAAAGATGTCCGTAACTGCAGAAAGTATATTGACCGCCATAGAAAGAGCCTAACATGCCGTCAATGAATCACACGTGTTGAAAGTTTCGTTTCATGTACCTTTATGGCACCAAGCTTCGCAAACGTATCGTAACGCCAACTATGTCTCTATCAGGTAAATGTCGAAAAGAAAACGTGAAAGAAAAGCATACGCTTCAATGCCGAAAACTGCGCGACGTCACGGTGTCAGTGGTATTCGAGGATGAAAGAAGTTTGTCACCCACCGAGGACCACGACTAAAAAAAAATGTCAGTGTGGGGGAAGCAAGCTTGGGAATGTGTGGCTCACAGAATTCGGCAATGACCAATGACATCTAAGATAAGATCAAACTAGGCATCGAATGATACGTCACAACACTAACAACTAAGCCAGTAATGAATAGCCTGAGGTTCTTCTTACTGACTGAATAACAAATTTAACGGGCGTGCTCGATCAACAATGTGACATAACGTACGCGTGTAAACACGCATTGCTAAGAAGCATTGAACAACAAACGTGGTGAATCCCTGGTGTGTATGGTGAGCTGGAAAGAGCGGGAAAACAGAACAAGTCGCATACATTGAAGAAGACCTCGACCTGAATTACATGTCAAGTCAATTCGTTAACCAAGGAACACAGAACCTACAACAATGCTCCTAGTAATAAGTGAGCACGAGGACTACGTGGATGACAATCTGCTTACCAGATAATTCTCTCGGTCTGCTCAACGTCTCCAAAATATTTGATGAGATACGTGAAAACTATAGTTGGTTAAACACATATATACGTGCAGTCCACGATAATGCGCTCACCTACATGCGTGATCACACCTTGATGGCAGGAATCTGAGACAAGGACGGTAGCGACCTGTAATACACTGTTGAGCGAACCCCAAGGGATCTGGTAGTCCGAACCGACCAGAAACTTGATGTGCCAAGGGTCTTCAGGATAGTTTGCATAGTAGTATAACGTCTGTACGATAGTGACTGAGTTTACTAGATCAATAGGACAGAAATGAACTGGTTTCTGTATTGACACTCACATCCATATAGACTATGTGGGACGTCCTAAGTGATCGGCAGGTGGGATCAAAATATGCATGTACTCACACTGACGCAATGACAACCCCAATCAAGACAGCACCGAAGCTGGGCACGATCAGTAGATTGGACGAGAAGACAAGCGAACAACGTACGTGTCGCTCAAAGCTGCCATTGTGAGGAGTCGAAAGTAAGGGAGCGAGAGCGGAGTGAGCCAAGGAGGAGGACGAGATCATGGCTCAATCGAAACCCCCACAAATTATAGTACAGCAGACAGAGCGGGCACTGAGCCATGCGGCGGGTTCGAAAACCTAATTTTTTTCAGATCCGACGGGAATCGGCCGCAGAAGAAAAGAAAAGAAAAAGGCAGTTTCAACTTCTCGTACGTGAAATTCTGTATTGTCGGCTAATGAACAATGTATCGTCAGTAATACGGTAGCCTTGCTGAACAACCAGCTTGAAACAAGGCTCGAAACCTGTCAATGGTTGCTCTGATTAGACTGGCGAAACAGGGTGACCCTAACAGTTGTGCTCAGCTGGTTGACTAGGACGGAGCCTTTTGGCAGTGGTGATGCTACGGTTGACACATCAGTTCAGTATTTCATGTCGAATGCCGTATTTACTGTGAGATATTGAGCAGAGTGTCCTCTCCCTGAACGCTTCTGTGGGGCATGCGCCGGACCTGATAAGGAGGTCGGGGTCGTATGTGGTGGGAAACCCTCCACCGTCATGACACATTGACTACCTCTTGCAGGCCCATCAAGGAACCTCCAGCTTCAAATTCCCAAAACCTTACGCTGCCTTAATATATTTGTGTTTCTGACCCTGACCATGATAAACGCTCGTGGCTCAGCGATGCTGTGAACTCGCACATCAGATACATCAGATCTTTGTCCGCCTGAGGCTAACTCGGAACGGCCTGCTTTGGCAGTCGAAGCGTTTTGTTAACCGCAACCACTCGCTAATAAGAGTTGCAGTGTCAGTCTGAATCCCTTGGACTTTGGACTGGCTCTTCTTTCGGACAATGCTGTGGCCTATAACCGGCAACAGACTAGTTTACTCCGTAAAAACTCCCTGCCATCGTTGGCGGGAGCAGGTGATGCCGGGCCTTGCCGACTGTATTCAAATCTAGGGTACATGCAGGACAGAAGCACAATTCATGGCGAAACTCTAGCGGGACCATATCTCGGGGCCGGCCCATCAAAAGGCGTATTGACGCCAGAGAACAACAAAGAAGATGACGAACATACAGCAAATATTTATCCGACGTAACATTCCACGGAACGGTGAATGGACTGAAAAAATTTCACCGTTACGCCACATATCAGTATACCTATCCGACAAGTAGGGTTAGTAATTCGTCACACGCAAACACCGATGTGTTACCTCAAGGACATAACGTTCTTCTTCCTTCAACGCCTGGATAAACTCGCTTGCCAATTCTCTTGTCATGTTTTCGTTCTTCACCAATGCGCCTACCAGGGCTTCATAGACGTCTGGCACGGGCCAAGTGGGCCCGCACAAATAAAACACACCGGCCTTGTTTTTCAGCATATCCGCCAATGTTTCAGCATCCTCCAACATTTTATGCTGAATATACACCTTCTTGGGGCCATCGCGAGAAAATGCCAGACCAGCCTTTGTGATGGTCTTGTCTAGGATATAGGCTTCGATCTCTTCTCCGTAAAGGTATTCTTGGTGTTGGTGACGAGAACCAAAGTAGTAATATGTCGGACCGACTTCAACGGCTTGCTGAGAGAGCCATGCACGGTGCTGGAGGAATGCACGGAACGGCGCAGCACCGGTACCAAGACCAGCCATGATAATAGGTTGACTGTCGTCGGGAGGCAACTAATGCGTACATCAGGACCAGAATAAACGAAACTTGACAAATTCCATACCTTCATGACGCTAGGCTTGATGGAAACCGTCACTTTTTGCCCAACCTTGAGACCCGCAAGGTATCTAGTACATTGACCGTATCGAACTTTCCCTATCCAACTATTCAGTGTCTTTCACTGGAAACCCAACAATGTACTCACCGTTCGGTGCTGCCCATTCGACCGTGACGACCAACAGATCGATGCGATTTCCTACAACACTCTGTGCACTCGCTATGCTATAGTGCCTAGGTTTGATGTCACCGATCATCTCACAAAGTAACTCGATCCCCGGTCTAGCGCTCCGATACCGTTGGAGGATCTGGGCAAAAGTAACTGTGTCCTTTTCGCTAAGCTTCTTGAAGGTCGAGGAACCTTCAGGAGAGCCAATGAATTGTAAGGCATATTTCTCGGCGGGTTCGGTGGCATGTGATGCGAGGTCCGTATAGAATGACTTGGGTGGCTCTCCGAAAAGGTCAATCTGCTGTTGAAGGGCTTGGAATATGGTACGGGTGTGCATCTTCTCTCCAGTGTGGATAGGGATGGTGATTACCCGGTCGGGATCAACGCCATACCAGGCACAGAAATCCAACACCTCCTCTGTATCGTTCCAACCATGTACTCCAAGCGCTTCTCCAATGGCATACTTGAGACACGTGCCCTCGGTATTGAACTCAAGGTGAAACACATTCCGGTCATAATCGAGTGGAGTGAGGCGGTGGTTGACGGTACACGTCACTAAATATGTGCGCTCTGCGAGTTCAGGATGGAGGGAGGGAATCTGAGGGAACTCTTCGGGCTCCGGTGGTGTAGGAAGAAGCGGAGTGAAAACGGACGGAAACAGGATATGTTTGGCGGCCTCATGCCAGGATGTCATCTTTGAACCATTGTAGACAGTTCGCCCGGAGCCGGTATCAACTGCGATGGTATTCAACTCAAAGCATCTGAGGGAAGAAATGCTACTCGTGGCTGGATCCGAGATGTGAGAGACTTCAAGATCCGTGGGCAAATCAACTTGAGCAAGGGAATTCCAGGCGCGCTCACTGGCATTAGAGAAAACACCAGCACGTAAATAATCGGGAACCAGATCTAAAGCTAATTTGTTGACAACAGCCTGAGTGGATGCCTTCCCGAGGTACAACCTCAAGAGTGCGAGATAAATTACCAAGCCTTCGATAGTTTCCTTGGTCGTGATATCTATGTATAGCTCTGATGCTATGAGCTTCGCATCAATGGTATATAGCCTGACCTTTCGCTGGACAACCGACGCCAATACTTCGGCAGGAAGGGTCTCCAACAATTCAGTGTTCGACCAGGATGTGACGACCAGAACGGTCGAACCCGGTTTAGCGGAGTCCAAAATAGCATGGGACTTGAGCAACTGAGCCTCAAGAATACACGTGAAATCCGTCAAGCCTTTGGCTTTCAACGGAAGCGCCTGAGAGATTGGCAGAAAGTTGTTGTCAACCTTCTCCGGAGAGAGAATGATGCGATTTGCAGTAATTCCACCTGCTTTGCTGAAAGCGTCGTAGTCGGTCAATCGACGCATAGCTATCCCACGAGAGAACGTGTCGGCGATGAGCTGATGGAGAAAAGGGAGATGATCTGAAGGAGTGCTGAGGAACAAAAGCTTCGTCCACGTATTTTCCAGACTAAATTCACTGCCAGAGTGATCGAAAAATGATGCCAAATGGGCGCAGAATTGTGGAGGATCGGCGATAAACTCTTTCCCTTGAACTGGAGTAATCCGCTGGACACGAATGATCGGTCCGGAACGCGTTGGATCATACAGAGATGCCAATACGTCAGCGAAAAGGGGGCCACGGGTAGCTTCATGCGGTACATCGTCAAAGACATGTATCTCTTGGGCGGTGGAAGGGATGACTTCGCGAAGTTCATCGGCGCTCCACGGGCGGAGTACCCTCACGATCACGACTGCCACACCTGTAATCCTGGATACTAATGCTTTGGCAATAAGAGCAAGTTGCCCATTCAAAAGAACAAAGACGGTACGAGCATTCCGGTCGCCGGCGAACTCGAAAGGCACATAACCAGCCGCCCGGACAGCTTCCGATACGGACAAACCGGAAACGTCCTTGACATGGTTTGAGACAAGATTATGACCGACTTCGCGAGCGGTGCTATGGTGATCGAAAATGTGTACCACGTGTGAATGCTTGAGCTTGTATGCAAGCAACGCAAGGTCGACTGATTCTTGTGGAGTTGCAGACAGTATAACTGCAAGGGACTCGGGGAGGATGCTGAATGATGCGGAAAGGGAGGCAAGGGTGGGGGAAAGCGCGAACGTATCACCCACGGGAGTCACCGCAGGAACTTGCACGATCAATCGAGTGTGGGGGGAGGCAGGAGGCAAATAGGTCAGGGATGCTGCCATCGCCGCCAGTCCAACCGGAGTTGTGTAGGCGGTGAGGATAGAACCATTGATGGCGTCTTGGCTAGTACCCTCGGACAATCGGCCGATGAGAGCAAGGCCGGCGCCCGCCCTCGTCTGGAGGGGAATTACGGGTGCAGAGTCATGGAGGTTCGCCCATGATTTTGTGAGTGATCCGAATCCGACCTGTTCTGCAACATCATAAACATAGACAGCAGAGCTGAGAGTAACGCGAGAAGCGAGGAACTCGATGAGATCGGAAGCGGAACTAAGATGGGAGGGTGCCCCAGCGATGTCGATGAGGACTGGAGGCATGACCTCGTCGGACGGAGCGACGAGGGTAGAAACGGTCGATGGAGTATCGGAGCGGGATGCCATGACGAAGAAAGATCGGGACACGGAGTATTTGAGGACAACAAAGCTGGATCACGTGCAACGGAACAGAATTCGGAGATTCGGACTCAGGAAACCAATACAAACTATGTTACATACATACTCGTGTTTCCTCTACTCTCGTATCGTGTTGAATAGTCGGTCACCCTAGTCAGACAACATCAATCAGCGTCTCACCAACATCGTGTGTCACTCACAGTGTCCCCAAGCCCAGGCGAGATCAATCCATTTGGAGTCAAGTTCGGGTCCACAGCAGCAACCCAAATCTGACATCGACATGCTCAGTCGGTTCGTCAACAATGGCAATGAGCAGGGTCGTCACCTCGAGATCCGGGTGGGTATTCTCAATGTGCTTGAGGCCAGATTCTGAAGCAAGTATGACGAGCAGCTTTATCTTGTTCACTGGGTCGTGTTATTTCCAGAGTGAATACTGACATACGTGCCGCTCACCAGGAACTCCCCAGTCAAGCAGCATAGACAAGGCAGCACATGCGGTCCCGCCGGTAGCTACGAGTGGGTCCAAGAGAAAGACCGCATCGACTGGCGGGACGGAGGGCAGCTTGGAATAATCTGTCAATCCAGTCTCAACGTCGATAAGACTCTGCGTAGCGCGAACACGTACATTCAACCGGCTGCAAGCTGACTTTCTCTCGGAATAAACCAAGGTGGTAGACCGGTGCTGTGCTGCACAGGTCGTGAGTGGTGAAATCACGCTCGCGTGTGGACTTACGGGAAAAGCTTGAGAAGTGCATCCGCCATACCCAGGCCAGCCCTGAGGATTGGAGTTAAGCCGATCCTCGGTTTGATAGCGGTCCCCGTGAAAGGTGCGATTGGGGTGTGCTGTCGATCAACGATGAGTGGACGGCACATGAGAGATAACACGGGGCGGGGATGGTGCCCACCCCATCGAACGGTTCTTCCTCGAGGTCTCTTGATGCTTCCACCCCTAAGATAAAGCTGATATCATGGATACCCTGCAAGACCTTTAGCCGGGGCTGTCGTTCGCTGTAATGCAGCCCACCTCGCGGAAATCCTTGGGATTGGTCGTCGTTAACCGGAGTTGGGACAATCGTGCGTTAACCACGGGGTGGGATAAAACATGTCGTTTGGTCGACATCACGGTGGAAGATGAGAAGGAAGTGGCCTCGGCCGAGTTTTCCCACAAATGACGTTCGTGTTTCAGGCTACGTACGACGTCATCGTCTCTTATACTCGCAAGACTTCAAAACGCGACCACGAGACATAAGCCCCTCCCACTTTCGCTCTGAAACCATTGCTTTCGCTACCTTACTGAACTGAAACAGCGTAAAGTGACTGTTGCAATCGTCCTGCGAATCGTGTCACTCGATAAGCACCGGCAGGCATGACAACAACTACCTTGATCTCAAGCTTGAAGCCAATGGCGCCGATCAGAGAGATAAACTCGTCCGCACTCGCAAATCGACTCGCAACTTCAGCTATCATCAACTCACCCCTGTCGGACCTGTAAATGTCTCAGCTCGCCGAGATGACAGGCTGCTCACCCTGGTCGGAGAATCCGCCAAGCCTCCCTAATACATTTTGGCCAGTTGGTACTCATGAGGCTCAGCGCACAAACGACAACGTCAACGATCTGGCCCTCGCCTTGGACAGATTCAGCCAACTGCGGTTCAGAACCCGGCAACGGCACTTGAGAACAGATGTCGGCCTCAGTTACATAGGCACCATCAGAAACCAGGTCGAAAGATAAGACGACGAGGTTCTTTGCGAGGAGAGCCCGCGCAAGTGCAGCATCCCCACAACCCAAGTCTGCGATCACCGTTTTGGTAGGATAGGACGACAACTTTGAAGTGTAATACGAAACCGGATTTGAGGGCCAAGATTGCACCTGACGCCTGAATCCAACATGGTACTAAATCTGAGTGAGCTCGTGCACAAGTAGTCGTAATCAGTCACACTGACGTCCTCGAAGGTTTGGGGATCTTCCTTCATTAGTTTGGCTGCGTCAAGACTGTTCGACTTGTACAATGTTTCATTGAGCAATCTGGGTGATTAAATGGGTCAGACTGGTAGGTCTCTACCCATGAGGTGAAGGACAGACCTGAAGCGGGCACCATCCAGACTTTGCCGAAAACTTTGCTGAAGCGGTGTCAGCCCAGCCTTGCTCTGAACAGCAGGAGCAGGATGGTCAGGAATGTTCGCAGGCGCATGTTCGGCGTTTTTCTTTTTTGACTTCTTTTTGGCTCTTTTTGAGGTGGCTGATGTGTCTACAGAAGGTGCCGAGTTTTTCGCCTGGCCGTGCTCACGCTGATCTGTGTGAGAAGGCCGGGACGTAGGCTTGTTGAGTTTTGGCCTTTTCTTCGATGGCCTCTCGCCTGCGTCGTCGGCGAGTGTATCACCGCCGCCGAAAGAATTTATCAGTTTCTCGAGATTGGCCTGGGCGTTGCGAATTAACTCCTGCTCTTCCGAGCCAGCTGCACGATTGCGTTTCTTTGACTTGTGCTGCGTAGATATTGGGGCGGATGGCATGGACCAGCCGGGCACATCGAAGAGGGACATGATTGAGTTGGTAATTTTGAATGTGGATTCCGTCACGCGCACAGGTCAGTCATGTACAACCCAAATTTCGATATCTGCGGGTAGAAGACTCAAATTCTAGATCATCTTCTATGCCAATCTTGTGGGGGGGATGCTATGTACTAATGTTGACTGTCAGTATCAATTTCGACAGAATATGCTAGTTTACAATAAATCGAATACATGTGGAGCCAGAGTCCAAGTCATATGCCCACAATCACTTTGAATGTTTCATAGCATCTCAGAACTTCACGCCTGCCGTCCAGAGGCTACTACAGCGGCGGCGATGAGGAAGAGGCGGATAACAAAGGTCACATGGGTTTCCTCCGAGGATAGGTACCGAAGGCAATGTGGGTTGACAGGGTCTAAGTGACGGGGATTTTGAAGAACGAGGGTGACGTACCGATCATGACGTTGCCAGGCATGACCTAGAATGAACAGGCTCTCGGAAAAGCACCAACAAAATCGAAAAATGACACACTTTTTCTGACAAAGGAGGGAGCTCGGCTGCTTCTCCGTTCAAGTTGTTCTTGTTGAAAGCTGCAGTTGCCTCTGCCACGAGCCGAGCTCGTGCAACGACAGCATTACCGAGAAAGTCCCTCTTATCCTCCTGAACAAGGATCGTTCTGAGAGCGATCGAGGATAGACACGGTCTTTGCCTGTCTCTCTTCGCCACAGACGAAGAAAGAAATACCCATCCGTGTGCATGCCACTCGGCTCCGGCGAACACAACCCAGAAGCTTGAAAAGCTCGACAGAAAAATCAACCACAGAGGTTTCCTCACTTCCGGGTCTCGTTGCGAGGTCGAGCAAATTGATCAACTCTGCATGGCGATCCTGCGGCGTCAGCGATAGCGAGCACCTCCTGGTCAACCGAGGGCGGTCACCTTACTGAGGGTTATAGAACAGCCTGTAAGCCAAAAAAAAGTAAGGGGGTCCACTTGGTTGATTGTGATATGATACGAGGCCAGATCGCGCCCAGTTGCTACGGACTTGGCGGAACGAATGAGGTCAGCCATGCAAGTTCATAACTCCTAGCTGCTTTCTGTCGAGTTGACTTAGCTTCGTAAGTAAATTCGAGTCCGCGACCGTATTCGCTTTCAGAGGCGTTGGTCCAGATGACGGCTTCTCCTAGCTTCCTTTGCCAACTTCCTGTCCGCTTGCTGTTATTTGAGAATCTTGTCGACTAATCGCGCGCCGAAAACAAGCAAGGTGGTTCGGAGACAGGTACATATCACACAGCCTGGATTTGATCTCCACGATTGGACACCAACGAGGACGCCGCGTTTTCTGCTCCTATCAATGAATCATGCTTCGTGTCATGCAGGTATAAAGTACACGGTTTTCTCCCGAACCCACAGGTCCTAGTCTGTCCGTTCATGGACCCAGCGACGAGCAAGGATATTACGACTACACAGACGAAACACCAAACGGGTAAACGCCTACAATCATCCCACACTAGCATACATTCTGTGTTGGATTCTCATCAACACGCGCTTAATTCTCAGGTATTCGCATGTCACCATGACCAGCCACTACATCTGACTCAATCGCAGAACGACAGCACCCCATCTTCGATATCTGCAGGTGGAAGCTACAACGGGGATTCGAGTTCCAGATCTGTTAGATATCCGTCTCCTTCTCCGGCAGAGGCAGCAACGGTAGGTGATTCTCCTTGACCTCCCCTTCTTATACGAGTGAGAACGAGTTGATCCAGTTACAGTCTCGAACCCGCACCAACTTTTCGAAACCCCCAGAGATCATGACTGTCGCAAAGAATCAAAATGCCGCCCACAAACTGGGTTTAGTGCGTTGTCCCATTGTTGACCACGATCCCGCTGACTGATAGCTTGTCTTGTTTCTAGAACTCGGAAAATGGCACGGTTGCGTCCTTATCCTCGGACTCCAATCATGTTTACGTGCGCGCCTAAATACGTCGTATTGAATGCATCCCTTTGACTCGCTTTTTAGGAGGAACTTGTGCTTTTGCACGATAGTGCAAACGATACGAAAGGTCGTAGCAGGGAACATGAAATACGGACCGCACCTATAATCACCCGCGACGCCTACGTCGCCGCAGGGTACTGTGATAATACGACCCAATACGGCGTCCTCGGGCGTGCACTCTCTATATTGTATGTTGGTCCAGGTTGTCAAATTTCGCGTCTAATATACAATTTCTAGCAACAAATCTCAAGGTTATACCCCTACAGACCCACGTCTGTATGTCAACACTGTAAGAATAAAACCCATTGGCTTTAAAATCTCAGTGTTTCTTATTGGACTACAGAATGCTCCGTTCTCCGCAGTTGTCTGCGGAGTACAGGGCTCTGGAAAGTCACACACTGTTTCGATCTTGTTGGAATCTATGTTCATTTCGAACTTGCGTCATCTCGGTTTCCTGCAGAAGCCACTTTCGGGCCTCGTTCTTCACTTTGGTGAGGGAGGGCCAAACGCTAGGCCGAGTGAAGCTGTCTGGGTTGCATTGTCGGACATGCCCGCGGTTCAGACACCAAAGGTCAAGATTTATGTTTCCCGTTCTTCGCTCAGAACAATGACAGCCGTCTATGCCCCACTCGGAGACCGGGTGACGATAGAGCCCTTGCTCTTTAAAAAAGACGAGCTCGACGCTCAAGCGTTCTTGTCGATGATGGCAGTCGGTTCCTCTGAATCGGCTCCACTATACATTCAAGGTGTTCTAGTAAGTGGAAGCAATGTTTCGCTTGCTGTCCAAGCTGATTCGTCGCAGTCTCTTCTTCGGGATCTCGGAGAAGATTTTAGTTACGATGAGTTCATGAGGCGTTTAGAAGACAAGAAAGAGTCATTCAATCCTGCTCAACTGGCTGGGCTTCAGCAGCGTATGGCCCTGCTCACGTCTTTTCTTGATACCCGTCCGCGGAGCACCGATACAAAGGCTGACCGATTTGCTGCTGGACAACTCACCATTGTTGACCTTTCTGACCCGTTTATTGATCCTGCCTCGGCGTGTGGGTTGTTCGAGATCATCACGCGCCTATTTGTCAGAGCAGATGTGGGGACTGGGAAAGTGCTTGTAGTGGACGAGGCTCACAAGGTGAGAAATAATTTTGAATGATCCTTGTGCATTCATAAAACCTTGTTTGTTTGTAGTATCTCTCCCCGCACAAGACCGTGTCGGGATTGACAAAATGCTTGTTGACACTGGTGCGCGAGCAACGACATCTCGCGATGCGCCTGATAATTAGCACGCAAGGAACGCGCTTTGATTTTCCGATTTGAATTGTCAACTAATTAAATCGTTCATCCATAGAACCGACGGTGATCCCTCCAGTACTTCTCGATCTCTGTACTGTCGCTATTTTGCACCGATTCTCCTCTCCATCTTGGTGGGAGCACCTGGCAAAGCACGTGTCGGCCGACATCTCTATGGAAGATGCGTTTGACCGGGTTGTTAAGCTCGAGGTAAAATGCTATTCGTGATGTGGAGGGGCATTTTTCTAATACCTTTTGTGCAGACCGGTGAGGCTATCGTCCTTGCACCATCCGGCTTTGGTGTATTCCCGGACGGTCCACAAGTTTCCACCACTCAAGGAACACCAAGGTTAATGACTTCCGGACATCCGAAGTTGAATCAGTTTGGTAGACGATATGTTCTGATGAAGACTCGCCGCCGGGTCACCAAAGATGGAGGTGCTTCCGTGCTCGTCGTAGACGATTGAAAGTTTGTCGCATAACGACTTTACCTGTACAGTAGAAGTTCTCGCAGTCCATCTACTTCCCATGCATGATTCTCGTCATGCATCGGATTTGACCACTTTCTGTGTTGGTTAGCAATAATACCTCCCATTTGCAAATTACAACACATCCGCTATACAGTCATATTACCTGCAAAATCAATCTGTTCCAGGTGCGTTTCCGACCAAGGAAACGAACAAGCTGTGCATCCTTCAAGAATGCAAGATGGAACTTGCTCGATTGGTGTGGGTAATCACTAAAGAACATGCTGTAAAAGTGGTCAGATAAGAGACCGGACGCTACACATAATCTCACCTTAGGCTGGGGCCGCTCACGTTTATTGATCGTCGCCAGTCAGCGGTAATGGGATGTGATCCGTCTGGGTCAGAGAAGCACAACAACGTCACATGTATCTGTTCATGCATATGTGTTCTTCGCGTGACCGAGGAGTAGACGGCCAAATTCTGCCTGTATGCTGTTATTGGAGATTCAGCCCTTTCGTGTAGATAGGATTACCTAGCCTTACTATACTACTTTGCCTACATTTTCTTTTTCGGAACCGCGCGCCATGTCACGTTCATTCTTCGTCCAGTCTCGTATACGAGTAAGGACAGAAATGTCTGAAAAAGGAAAGTTACATAATATCTAAGAATTTACCGTACGGCGGGTTGACAGTACATGCGTAGTTGTACGTAGAGTGTCCGTGTGTTCACCCTTGTTCAGTAGTGGGTGTTGCATGTACTGAGGGTTGACTACAACATCCGGGATTGCGTACGTACGGAAATATTCACGAGGAATAGACTGAAGGGTATTTCTCCCTCTTTCCAAGTGATCCTTGATCCGTTAAAGGTGGCCTCCGAATTCCTCCTGCATGGCCCAATGATAGCGTACGACTAAAGCGCACATATCAGCATAGACTCGACAAAGCTTACAATCGCCGCGTCGCATATGTGCATCCATCCCTAATTATCCATTCACGAGGTCCGGCATTCATTGTGCCATTGTTGCCGCGAGCTCCACAACCTTGTCGGGGTGACGAAGTTGATTTAACATGAGTCGGGCAAAGTCGTCTCTCGCGGATGTGGAAGCAAATAGCAAACTAGCCTTGAGAGAAATGAGTCCATAGACACCCGAATTACCGTATGTCACCTACTGGCTTTCGTTGATAGTGGATTTCACCTTTCAAGTGAAGGACGTCTTCGTCATAATGGTAATAATCGTCCACGAATCCACGAATCGAGTCGCGGGGTGAAACGTGCCTTATTGTGTTCACGGCATCCTTGACATATTCCATCCGAGACTAACATGGTCAGAAATCGACG
>JBBPST010000045.1:12210-23648 GCA_038093715.1 Austroboletus cf. mucosus | reverse complement strand
GCATTGGTAGGTTGAGGACCCGTCGCGCCAAAGCGGTCGGCGAATGTGCTGAATTGATGAGTGAACCAGGATACTTGCATTTGAATACGATTCCGAATAACAAACGACGTTGACTGCATGACGTGCGCCACCGTTGTTTGCTTGTATGTTCGACTCCGAACCAGAATATGAGCTGAGCCCATGGGTAGCAATCAACAGAGTTGAGCGCAGATCGAGGATAAATGTCTCAGAATTAACGGAAGTCATGGGAGGGGGGGTGGAGTGGGAAAACGCTGCCAAGCGTTTTCATTAGTATGTAGCAGAGTTTCTGCCTCGTTTAGCTAACAGATCCAGATCGAATCCTTCGTTGTAAAAAGGAACGTAAGTGCGAAATTCGAGTCGTCGCCCTCCGATCGAAAATGGTGACACACTCGGCAGATTAGAAGAGGACATTCTATGAACTTGCTGGGCACGCAACCGCACATGTTGACAAGTTGTTCAGCATAAAGTGCAAAGTTTGAATTCAAAAAGTCCAGTGAAGTCGGGAAAACAACGGTATTAGTACTTGGTAGACAATACACAAAACATGTTTGAATGTACAATGTAATAGTCCGCATGAAACACAAAGTTAATTATTACATCAATCGAACCAGTTCAATCACGGTCGGTCGCGAGGATACTCCTCAGATAGTCCACTGCTGCTTGCCGCACACACGCCTCCGACGTCGGACTGCCCAAGATACTCATCGCGACCTCAGCCCGCTCCTTCATTCCAGGCTCTGCCTGTTGGAATCGACGGCGTTCGA
Organism: Austroboletus cf. mucosus; assembly: GCA_038093715.1. Classification (NCBI taxonomy): domain Eukaryota; kingdom Fungi; phylum Basidiomycota; class Agaricomycetes; order Boletales; family Boletaceae; genus Austroboletus; species Austroboletus cf. mucosus. Next base: position 22,863 of record JBBPST010000045.1, on the reverse strand, counting down.
GCTCCTGGCGCGCAGTACTTTCTTTTTCTTCCCGTTCTTCGCGTTTGCGCAAGTACTCGATCTTGAGCTTGCTGTGTTGAACCTGTGCCTGGAGTAACTGGAGACAAGCAGCCATCAAATTCTGTGGGACAGAGAAATGAATATGGGATTGTTCTGGTTGAGGCGATGGAAGTTTTTGCGCGGAAACTCGGGGTCGACTAGGCGAACCTGATGGTCCGGCTTCTATATTCTGGTGGTCTAGCCCGAGAGACGGTTTAGGATTCAGAGGCAGAGAATAGGGTGGTGTGCGAGCGGATTGGGGTAGTGCGGAAAGTGGAGGATCTGGCATGTCCGACGAGTTTTCGTCATCCTCGATGTCGTTGCTGTTGGTACCACTTCCCAATACGCCATTCGTATTCTGGCGCGTAGAGGGACGTGAGATCGCTGGGTCATCGCTCCATCTGCAAAGGGAGTCGGCGGAGAAGGAGCGTGCCAAAAAGGGTAGCGTACCTGCGGTAGAACAAGGAATACCAGCCGCTTCGGTGCCACTGATCTATAGTGCGTGCGCTGAGATTTCCGACCGAATCGCAGCCACCTTTGCGGGCTAGCTGGAGTCGGCGCTCGTATTCTCGCAGTCTGTCTCCCTCGACGATCATGCTGAGGGGAGCATTGCCATTGGCAGCGCTGTACGCTTCAAAGGTGAATATCTGCTTGAACAGGTTGAAGTTGCGCTCGTAACAGCCCTTGAGTGCTTGGTATGTCTTCTTGCCGCCAAACACTTGGTTGGCACACTGACGGTGGGGTGAGGGTGAGGGTAGCGAAGGCGGCGCAGGGGCAGGTACGCACCTCCCGGAAGCACGAGTTCTTGGTGGAGCGGAGAGCGTTCCAGTGGTCGTCCTCGCCAGAGTCCATGAGCCAGGTGAATAGTTTGGTCTTTTCGTCGTCGGTCCAGTGCTTTGAGCCGTGCACGGAGTCGCCGTCGAAGTCAGTGGCGTCGTCGTTGTCGCGGCGGCGCTTGGGGAGCTGGCCGCTGGGGATGGCGGCCTCGGGGTGCTTGCGCTTCAGGGTGTTGGGGGCGGGAGGGTCGTTGGCGAGGGGGACGGCGAAGTCGTGTATCGGGGAGCGGGGGCCGGGCACACGTGGCGGAGCGGCATTGGAGTCGAGGATGGTCGGGGGGGAGTCGGTGAGTCTGAATGCGCCGTCGTGGAAGGCGGAGCGGATGTGGGAGCCGAGGGCCTGGTTGAGGCTCTGTTGGGAGTGAGTGGTGGTGAGTGTCGGGGCGGGAGTCGGACGCACGTTGGCGACGGTCGGGTCGCGCTGGAGATGGCCGAACGCGATGGCGGGGTCGCTGGAGGGGGTGAGCCTGGGCGAGTGGGGAGAGTGAGAGGGACTTGCCCAGAGGAGTTGTCCATCACTCCGATGCTTGAACCACGGTGAACCGGACCTGAACCGCTCGCTGCATCGTCCGTGGCTCGTCTCCGCCAAACAAACAACTACACCAAACTATACTACTACTACTACTACTACTACTACTACTACTACTACTAACTATCAAAGTATGTACTTATCTTACTAGTAGATCCGTTCCGCTCAAATATCATCGTCTGGCTCTCCCTCCGCATCCAGGTCCGAGTCCTCCATAGCGCCCCCCTCCTCGGCCCCCCCTCTCGGAAGCGGCGATATCTTGCTCCCATTAACACCATCGGCCACGAACACCGTGTCATCGCTCGGAACGCTGTGCCGGCTCGTCAATCCCGTCAGCGGCGTACCCAGATCTTCCGATTTCACGTCACTGCACTCCTGTGGCGCCACTCCATTTCCTGGCCCTCTCTCTCCCTCTGTCACCAGTCCAGCATCGCATGAACACCGCCGCACTCCGTTCGTGTGGCCTTCCCCATTTACTGCCGCGTGTCCATCCTCCCCTTGCTGCTCTACGGCCGAACGTGGTTCCTCCCCGGCAGGAGGCGAACTGAATTTCCTCCGCTTCCGGGGCGATACCGATTTCGCTGGCGACGTCGGTCTATTTTCCACCTCGACAAAGCCCTTGTCCCTCGGCGCACGCGCACGTCGACGTCTGCTTGGCACAGTCACCGTGTCTTCAATCCGCTGCACGACATCGCCCGTGTCTTCATCTTCAATTGCTTGCGCAGACATCGACCGCGTGGACATCGCTCGGACGTTGGGACTGGCCGCTTTTTCCTCGAGTACGTCATCAAAGAGGTTGGCTGCAGTAACCGCCACCGTATTACGAACAACCGGTTCGTTCTTCTCGTTTGACAAACTTTGCCCAGAGCCCAATGACTTGGCCCGATCACCACCTTCCGGCATGGGTGTCTCGCCGTCCGTGGGACTGCGGGGCGTTTCGGTTTGAGGTACGACAGCGAATCCTGCTCCCGTCTCCGACTGCAGTACCTCTATACCCGCTTTGGTGCGAGACAGCACAAATGGTGTCCACTTCAACTTCTCCGGTTTGAGCCGTAGGTACCCCTTTTTCTCCCAAGCCGTCAACCAACTTTGCACCTTGTCCCGGTCCCAAGAGATTTCGTAGTGCGTGGGAATGGCAATTGAACCGTTGGTCTTGTTTCCTCCCCCTTCTATTTGCTTCTGGGAATTGGGTCTCTGCAAATGTTTCCGTGCGATGCCATTCCTGCGTCCGCGTGGGAACTTGATCGCCTGCCCTGGTGTTGGACGACCAGATTTTGAAAGTGCCGTGTCCACGGTAATCATGTCTTGTTGTACCAGTATGGTAAATATATCCTCAATGGTCATAGAAGTGGCTCTGCTAATATCTATAGTATGCCAGGCACCCGAGGTGAGAAAGCTATACCCACGGTCGGAAGAAATAGAAGCTGACCTTCAAGGCTTGGTCTCGGGGGTGCCGATCTCAGATAGCGCATAATTGCAAGCGTCCAGTAATTCTTGTAGCCGAGAGCGCCCAGACCGGAAAGTGGCTTCTCAGGAGAGCCAGCACGTCGCTCCTTCTTCGATAACAGATAACCTACACAAACATTCCATTAACAGAGAAACACAACAGGGAATTTTAAACATACTGAAATCGATGAGAAAATTTCCCCAGCCCTGTCGTTGTCGTACCGGTAGCGTCATAATACAACTTACGTTGTATTGTTTTGGTGAACATTTCTCCTTGCTGAAGTACCCCACAAAATGAGCCCCAATGTCATCAATCTCCGCCATAACGTAGAAAAGAAACGGTTCGACATCATAGAAAAGGGATTTGTGGTCAAGGAACATCTTGGACAGGAGGCAAAGATTTTGGCAATATATTTTATTCTTGCGTCCATCCACCTCGAATATAGAAATTGAACCGTCGCGGTAGATTTCATCACCAGGTGGATGACGAGCTTTACATTTCATCTGTGAGCACTAGTTAGCAAAAATCGCGACATTTATACGAGACCTCACTCGATGTCGACTAAATGCAAATCGACTCCGCATATACTTCAAACAAAACTCGCATATCCAAAGGCGCCCGTCGGGTATATTTGCATACTCTTCAGGGAATGGGGCATCGTACCAAGGGTGAATGTCATATGGTCCAAAACGGATGCTACGTATACGTAATGTCGACTGTCCGTCAGGGACTATGGGGGTGTTCGGGGTTTGAGAAAAAGTTCCTGGTGTAGGCGGGACGAGACTGGGGGTCGATGGCACCGGCGATATCGGCGGCAGAGCAGGAGGTATAGATAATTGATGAAGGGTAGTGGAGCGAAGGGGGCGCGAAGATGGACCGGCTACTGGCGTATCCGGGTTTTCGGTAGTTGAAGGAAGGGGTGCCGGTGCCGGGTACAATCTCTCCTAACAGAAGTGATCAGATAAAAACCTAGGGTCCATATATATCAGTTACATACCTCAGCGGCTAGCCTACTCTTTTCAAACCTCGTCCTATCATTAGTGTCAATACTTGTCTTGGACGTATCCCTCTCTCCTGGTGGGAGAAGGTCCTCGAAGATATTGTGTTCCGTGTCATCTTCCCGTTCCTTGCCCTTGCCCTTAGGCGGGAGTCGGAGTCGCACAATTAACGGCGGGGCAGGTGAGCGCACTTTAATGCGCATGCGTTTTGCAGGGCGCGGAGTGTGAATCTCGCTTGACCGCTTAGACCGTTTCTTCTTCTTTACTGATTCGGGACGGCGCTCAGTGGGTGCATTTACCGTTTCGTCCGAATCCGAGTCGGAATCGGAGGATTCGTCAGTGGATGAGTTGTCAACCTGGACACCCACTCCAGGGTGTGCGCCTGCTGGGTCACTGGTCGATCCATCTGGATCTGATTTACCGGCAGAGTAATCCTGTCCTGCTGGGAGACGAACATCATGTTGAATGAGAGGGGAACCAAGATGGGGCAGAGGGAAGCCCAGACTCAGACATAGTGGACAGTACCAATCGCCCGGTGGTTCTTTCTCTAATCGAGGTTGGAGACAGTCCATGTGCCAACCTGTTGACAGGAGAAAGGTGAACAATTAGACAGCGCAGTATAGTATGGGCGTACCTCGATCGCAGAAGTCACAAAACAATATCCGGTCCTACTAACGCATAAACCAAGGAAACATGAACTAGATGGGTACTCTTACGTCGGCCCCTTTTTCCTGGCAAATTTCGCAGATCTTGCATTCCATACACTTCCAGCCAGGGTAGGATCGAATCACGTCGGCGACCTTTTCAAGTTCCATGCAGCTGGGATGCCCTGTAAAGCATAGTAAACGACCGTGGAAAGTGGGACATGACAAAACAGACCGCTCCGTCCGCACTCTTCACAGGACACCATCACCTCGGGCTGACGAAGCTTGTTCCGGGCATCGTTGCCCTGGCAAAAGCTGCATTCTTCTTCACGCCTTGGTCTCCTCTTTCGTTTTTGCGGCTTCGTAGCCCGTGGAGCGTCCGTTTCCGGGATCGGCAGATAAGCCGCGGGTGGCTGAGGCGCGAACGGATCACCTTGTGGCCCCTGGTGGTACTGCAATGGTTCTTGGGAGTAGTGCCTCTGGCGAGGAGGGACGAACTGATCTTGGACGACGATATGATGCAACTAATGGCGATGTGATGAGCATTGCAGTAGGTAACCATGTCCGAGGCTAATTACAACACGCGACGCGTTTTGTTGCCAACAGGGTGGCATATATGGGTGTGACGGACGGAGCTTACCTGGTCGGACGCCCCTGGCTGAGCATTTCCGTGACCGGCTATGGCCGGGTCGATGACTGGGACACCTGCAAGGGCAGGATCAATCGGAATATCGTCGACGTTGCTGAAGGGCGTCCCATGTTCGCTCGCAGGGCCGCGGTCGGGAGGAGCGTTGCTGGGGAAGGGAAGGCCACGCATTGTGGGCGTGGCGGCGGGCGTTGTGGACGACGGGCGCACGGGGAGCGATGGGCGCACTCGTCGACGAGCACGGTGAGTGCACTCTTCCGTGACCATCCCGCGTGACGGGCGAACAGGGATTGGTCACGTTTCTTTGCGAAAATGCGCGGAAACCAAATTTTGCCCGGGACGATATTTCCATATATGGTGTGCCTGCGTGTAAATTTTACACAGGATCTGGGGCCAAAACAGCGTGGTACTCTGCATGAACCTGGAGCGCGTTGCTGGACACGGCGGCTGTCCGAGCGTCGTCCGGCTTGTTCTGACGGGCCCGTGTGTGCGTTTGGACCGATTTTTTTTGGGTGGTCCGTGTTCGCTGGTGGCTCGAGTGGCAAAACAGGCGACAACAAGAAGCACTTGATCCTGTGTGTTGCATTCTCAGAGGCCGGACAAGTTGAGCTGGCCTGCTGGCTTTCAATCTCGTTCCCTCTCCTTCTGCTTACTCGTTCCTCCTTGCTCCATTACCACCATCACCCTCCCCAAGGAATGCAGGCTGTCATACATCGCCAACCTCTCCCTTCCCTCTTAGACCAGTATCACCCCCCATCGCTCACCCAGCCTCGCTCAAATCCCACAATGATGCCCACTCCTCCGGTCGTCTCCCGCAAGCGAAAGAGGCCCCACCAGTACACCGTCAGCTACAGCGAAGTGCAAGAAGTCGACAACGAAGGCCGCGTTCGTGAAGTTATCGTTATTGACGACACTCCTCCTCCATCCACCATATCTCCCGCAACAACTCATACCAACGCTTACTCGGCTTCCTACCAACCCCCAAGTTATGCCGCTCCAATCAGAACAAGGGCCCGTGCTGCTGCCGAGGCACAGGCCTTGTCAGCTAGTACTTCTTCGGCAGTGCTGGTGGCGCCAGCGCCAAAGAAGAGGAAGCGGGACCAGGCTGACGACCCCCGTGGGACCATCGTCAAGAAGGCCGCTACTGGCTTCCAGCAACAGGCTGCCATACCCTCCTCCAAGTCGTGGGCAAGCGGCAGCGGGCCTGCCACCACAGACGTACGTAACTTTTTTTGTTTACAGCTCTCTCGGCCACTGACTCTGCCTCAAATTCTCCATCAGCCTTCCAACGGCGTCGTTCCTTGTGATGATAAGGAAGGCCATTACATTATTGTCCCAGACGACATAATTTATAATCGCTGTAGGTCCTCGTTCGTTCTCAGTCTTCTTCCATTACACTGTACCCTGCAGATCGCACGGTTCGCCTTCTTGGTCAAGGTACCTTTGGCAAAGTGGTCGAAGCAGTCGACATTCAAACCCAACACCGTGTAGCGATTAAGATTATTCGAGCCATCCCCAAGTACCGCGATGCAAGCAAGATTGAAATTCGTGTCCTCCAGAAGCTCAAGGAACGAGACCCTGCAAACGTCCAGTCGGTTTACCTGCTTTGTGATATTTTACATACGCTGATATCCCATCTTTTTTCAAGCAAATGCATTCACCTACTCCACTGGTTTGACCACCGAAACCATATCTGTCTGGTTTCCGAACTGTTGGGCATGTGTGTATATGACTTTCTCAAGGAAAATGAATTTGCTCCCTTTCCTCGGAACCACATACAATCATTCGCCAAGCAATTGCTTGGAAGCGTTGCTTGTGGGTTTTTTTTTGTAACTCGCTGAGGTATAGCTCACACTATGTGCCCCCCCCAGTCCTCCATGATCTCCACTTGATACATACAGATCTTAAACCAGAAAATATATTGCTTGTGCACAACGACTACAGGGTTACCGTTGTGCCCGTGCCTGGAAAGGTGAGTAGCTACCGCATCTTCTCATCCGTGTAATGAGATTTCCGTTCACAGCGGAACGCTCCACCACGGACGAAACGGATACTTCAATCCACGGACATCCGCCTCATAGATTTCGGTTCTGCGACGTTCGAGGAAGAGTATCACTCAACGGTTGTTTCGACCCGTCACTATCGAGCACCAGAAATCATCCTTGGTACGCTGCCTTTGCAAGGGGTCCACTCTTTTTTGCTTACATGAGCTGCTGTAAGGCTTGGGGTGGTCATACCCGTGTGATGCTTACTCACTGGGATGCATTCTTGTCGAATTTTATACCGGCGTTGCACTCTATCAAACGCATGATAATCTTGAGCATCTAGCCATGATGGAGGCGGTAATGGGAAAGATGCCTGATCGCTTTGCGCGTGCAGGGGCTCGGTCGAAACCCGAGTTCTTTAAGGAAGGCTCACGGCTTGACTGGCCTAAGCCCAAAGCCTCACGGCAAAGCAAGAAGGACGTTCGTGCCACCAAGTCACTCGGGGTAACTATTCATTATATCTGTCGTTTCGTCGCTCAATCGTTATCTCCTGGCAGGAGGTTATACCACCTAGCGACCAGATCAACAAACACTTTTTGGATCTCGTTCGACGACTACTCGCTTTTGACCCCGCACAACGGATAACTGTGCGGGAGGCTCTCCAACATCCATACTTCTTTATCAATGTTCCAGATGAACTGTAGCCCAGATTATCACAGGTTATCTATTTCACTCTGTAGACCACCCCTTTGCCCCGGTTACTTCCTCACCAATCTCTTCTTCGTCCATCTGTCCGCAGCACATCCCCAAACCCCCCTTGGTTGTTATTATGGTGTTCGGTCGTGGTCATGTACAACGCAAATCAGCTCTCCTCCTCATCTCATCCAACCCCGTCTGATTGTCATCCATCCCTTTCGCATCATCCATTTCTGACTATCAGGTGGAATAATTGTTTTCTCCACACCCGTTCAAGCAATATCGTATGTTTTACTCGCCGGAGGGAGCAATAGCTGCCTGTTCTCTGCTGTTCTCTTATCATAACACGCCATCTTTCCTTGCATTTCCTAGGCGCCTGGTGCTCTGTAGCGGATGACCAAATGGGGAACTCCAGCGACAGCGGTAGGTCGATCAACTCTTCTTGTCTTACCCAACTTATATTGCATTTATCGGAATAGTGTTAGTGTACCAATAACTCCCACATTTGCTCCCTCAGCATGACAACGATGTACGGCACCCCTCACGTTTGAGTACCCCGCAGTAGATCTACCCCTGCATGATTCAGATAAATGGTCAACCTCTTTTCCTGGAGCGAATACGAAAGAGGACTTAATACATGTATTAGTACTACCAAGCAAAGGAGTGCTTGCTCAGCAACAAAAGTACCGAGGAAATCTTCAGATCTAGTACGGGTCGGACTAGGATCCGAAGCGCTAGGCGGCCTCAAAGCTTCAAAACCATTCCTATTCGTACTATCAAAGGACCATGTGTTTGCGATAGTTACGATTACCCACCGTCCGACTTGGGACCTTTCAAGAGCTCAGATCGCCATCACCCTGTCTGATCTCATATATCAGCTTCTAGATTCACCAATTATCTCCCACTTTTGCAACGTGCAAGACATTGCTCCCATCGTGTCATCTCTTTGCCGCGTTTTTTCCTGTCGTGGATGCCACGCTGGACATTATGGGGATAGTCCAGTGGACCATCGTCGAGGATACCTCTGGGAAAGGGATCTTCAAATAGCTCAAGCACCTCAAGGTAAAGTCAGAGGTAAGTCAACCTGGGTGTGAAGATGACGATATCCCTCGACTTGTGCCAATATGATTGAGGATAACAACCGCAATATGATCTTCTTGTCTTTTCTCCAAAGCGTAGTAGGAAGGTCCTCTTGCTAATAGCACCTCACTGTCTGTCTCGTTGAACATGATGTTACGCTGTCTTTTGTGAGGGCATTACTATATGCATTCGAGCCTTGATCCGGGAAAACTATGGGCGATTATATATATGCTCTCACCATGTCAGGGCGGAGGTATACGTCCGGTCGGTGTTTCCGAAATTCGAATAATCTCTTAACCACAGCCTGATGATCAAGGGGAAGAATCAGTGTAACTCATACTTTGAAGTCACTCACTACCGTGAACTCGCCCATGGCATATATGGCACATTTTGCCTACCGTCCATGCATGCACAAAGCTCAAGCTTACTACCAAGATTCCTGTGCGCTCTGTGTTCATCTCATATGCAGTTTCCAATTATATACACACGAAGTGCAAGCTTTTGGGCGTCAAAGTCATGTGAGAATATCTAGTATGTCTGTGAGAATTCGTGTCATCCTCGAGGCAGCTGACAACCCATACCACAAGTCGTGACGAAGCAAGGTCAGTGGCCGACACCACCCCAAATTTGACTACTCTTATTTTGACGTGACAAGTGACAACAGATAAACGATGGGGTTGTTCGTCAACGAAAACGAGCTGGGGCAACACATCATGCGACAGTCGATGCCGCTACTGAGTAGAGTAACCGGTCAGCTGATAATTTGCACTCCGATATGCACAATCATGTACTTAATTCGGGAGTATCCGAAGGAGAGAAGGGAGAGAATGTTGCATGCGGCGCAGTTGAGACTGTACGATCGTTTCTCTTGTAGGTCGTAGTTAAAGGTCATATTATAAGAATTCTCAGAATATTCATGTAAATAGTAATATATCGTGTGCACCAAAGCGGCTGGAATTATTTGAATTGCAATCGTCCTGAAGTCGTGCATGCTTTGAAGTTACTTACTATCGTGAGCGAGCCCGTGGAATATGAGCCCAGCGCCCATGCGCAATTAATTTCATTTACAGATGGTGATGTTCAAGTTGTAAGTTACCTTTTGCCAGCGGAGCGTTTGACAAAGTCGTGTGAGAATCGAAGTTTGTGAGAAATCCGTCTCGATCAAGGTAACTGATAACCTATACCCAACGCCATACCACACGTCGTAACAAGCCAAAGGTCAATGGTTAGCCTGCGAACAAGCATCTTGAATTTGACGATTCTTATTTTTGACGTCACCAGATCACTTAAACAATGGGACTGTTGGTCAACGAGAATGAACTGGCCCAAAACATTATGCAACAGTTAATGCCACTACTGAGCAGAGTAGCTGATCAGCTGATATTTTGCATTCTGATATGCACGATCACGTACTTTATTCGGGAGTGTCTAAAGGAAAGAAGGGAGAGAAGATTACATGCGGAGCAATTGAGACAGTTCAAGGAGCGCATAGGTGACCACAAAAGTATGACGGAATGATACGAGTATCCTGCCAGTCCCATGTTTTTTTTTTCGCGTTTATCGTTCTTCGTTGCCCCATGGTAAACATTACATGCTGCAGTGTACCTAAGTGCCCGTGGGATGTATGTGGGAGTGTCCGCGTATGTAGGTAATGTATTACCTACACACAGTGGTCCGAAGGCAAGGAATGGATGAAAAAAAAAGTTTGGGTCGCGGCTGGTCGCGGGAGGAACTATGACTTGGGTGAACCAGT
>JBBPST010000044.1:0-30414 GCA_038093715.1 Austroboletus cf. mucosus | reverse complement strand
GACTTCGCGGAGAAGACAGAGAAACAATAGAGTTTAAATACGAGGAGATGTTCTCAAAGAAGCTTGTCTTTTTCGGGACTGAAGTGAACAGCAAAGAACGTATCTGCATCAAATTCTGTCGAACCTATTCCAAGGAAGCGCATGAGTGCATGTATCGACTGGGACATGCACCTCGTTTGCGAGCGTACCAGATAATCCCCGGCCAATGGATCATGGTCGTCACCGATGCTCTTGTCGACTTTGTCACGCTCGACGACTGTCCTCGGAAGTTGAGTCAATCTGTTTTCAAGGATCTGTCTAAGGTGGTCGACCAATTCCATCAAAAGAGCTTCGTTCACGGGGACATCCGCGACGTGAACATCATGGTGTCCAAGACGAACGAGAACGAGTATATGTTCGTAGATTTCGATTGGTCAGGCGAGATTGGACAAGCGAAGTATCCTGCTTGCGTCAATACGAAGGGCGTCACGCGGCCGAACAAGAATTTCGACGGGGAATTGATTTTGCCAGATGACGATATATTCATGGTCGATGAGCTGAAACAATACTTCTATGATGACTAGACACATCCATCATTCATTGTACACATTATAAAGATATTTCTACATCTGTAATAAACCAACATTATGGATCGCCTTGACGTTTCCGCAGTGCGTTCTCGGGTGTCACAGACGCCATACCAGTAGGCTAGGTCGACCTATGTGGTTTCGGGATGCTATTTCAACTCTGCCGCGTTATTTTGCGGCCTTCCGAAGAGTAGTCCGCAGGCTTGAAAGCTACTATGAAAATTTTTCAGAATCGAGCTACCCTCCGACTTACCCCCCCCCATCTTCAAAGGTTTCACCCCCTTCGAAAGGCTCACGGCGTTTGAATACTGTGTATGAGGGAGTTACGACTCGATCTCAAACCGGACTCATGTCCGAAGGTCGAGCCCCGTCAGAGGCTGAGCCTTCACCTGGCTTGCCCCAACCCATTGCTGAAGCCGAATGTTCTGTAGAACCCCCATCTGAACTCGGTATTTTGACTCCTTATGAGTTTTCGCCTAAAATCTGAGGAACGCGAACAACTATTCCCGTATCAAACGAGGTCACGGAAAAGACATGAAAACAATAAAGTTCACCTACGAGTAAGGTGGTCGACCAATTCCATCAAAAGAGCTTTGTTCATGGGGACATCCGCAACGTGAACATCATGGTGTCCAAGACGAACGAGAACGAGTATATGTTCATAGATTTCGACTGGTCAGGCGAAATTGGACAAGCGAAGTATACTACGTACTTTTTATATTTCCATCGCGTGATCACTGGACGCACCAGACCGAATGTGTGTGGCCCGTCAGCGGACTGTAGATTAGTCTGCCCGTCTCGATGTTGTACACGCGGATGTCATCGTCCGTAGCACATGCAAGCTTATTGCAATCTGGAGAGATGGACATAGAATGCACTGCGTTGCCGACCGGGATTGAATGGTTGATTTGTTGCCCTTGCATGTTGTAAATTGAAATGGTCCAATTACCAGCCGCAACGACTCGGTCATCTGGCGATATAGTAACCTCGGGGTGCATATCTGGACAGGTCCATTGCTTGACAAGCTCGTGCGACTCGACGTTCCATACTTTGACGGCGGTCCCTTCCCACTCACTGCTGACGATCTTCGTGCCGTTCCGTGTGATGGCGAAGCTGCACAAATCATTACCGTGTTTCATAGGTGGGCTTTCTTCTTCCCCACTTTCCACATTCCAGACTCTAACAGTCCCGTCCCCAGAGCCAGTAACAACCCGTTGTCCGTCAGGGAGATATGCAATCCTCCGGATATAGTCATCATGTGCAGAGATTGATAAATGTGGCTTCGTCGGCGGCTTGATCATGGTGGTAGTAGGTGGTGGGGAGTGAGTTTTCGAAGGTTGCTTGGGCCTTAGCAAAAAAAAGAGTGAAAAATAGGTCACGAGCGCTTGCTATACAAGCTGCGGCTTCAAGGCCACGATGTAGCCTGCAGTTTATGGATAATACCATCAGAACATGTTATTTTTAAGTACTTAACTTAATTCGAAGGCTGATTAAAATTTTATATGTCAAATTTCTATTTCTCAGTGGGAGAATGGTTTATAAAATTGCTACTGCTCACACCTGGGAACTAGTAAAATATCTAGAGTACTGTACAAAGGTCACGGTTTACCCTACTCGAAAAATCGGCAACAACCTGTCTCTACATATTATGGAGCCGCTGAACCAGATGAAACAGCTCAAGGGAGACTCGCCTGTAAGTCACTTATTCGACATTGATATGATGTCAGGTCCTCGACGTTGCCTTTAAAAATGGCTGCATGTTTTGAGGCACCGCTAATACCTATGCCAGCGATGACTGCTTGGAAGATGGTGAGTACACAGAGGATTCGTTTCTTCAGCTTGTTGCTCGGATTACCCATGGTCACCACAACCAAACTCCTTAGGTTCATGAAGGCCGGCAAATACGACCAAATATTCCTTGCCACCAAATTTAATGTCGCCCAAGACAGGGTGACAAAGAATGGCATAGACGAGACTCTGGAAAATGTACAGAGATCGATAGATCACTCGGTAAAGCTTTTGAGGGTGGACCATGTATCTTCATTATTGAGTTTCCTTTGTGTTTGGTACGTTTGTCTCTCGCCCAAGCAGGCCAGTTGTAAGCACGCTGGCTTACCTAGGCCCCGTAACTAGTACATATACCGCCTGCGATACTGAATGGTACCCATTAGTATTCCTGCCTTTTGGCGTAGCGGTTGTGCGTGCAGCGGTCCTGTCGCTTACACCAGTACCGATTGAATATGTGGTAGTAAATAGTCTTGTCTTGACTCAGAGGTACCTATCGAAGCGAGTAGCGGAGGACATGGGTTGCTAGGAGCCAGCGCTTTCTTCGTGCTTGGTTGATGCTCGCCTCTCGCCCATAGGCTATGTTGATTGAATATGAATACGTGCCGGCAAATCGTCCTGAACGAAGATGAGGTGTTGGACACGTCGGTTATGACAATGCCCTCGTGGGTTGTTTCATATGTTGTTCACGTGCGTTTGATGGGGATGCTGACGCCATTAGTATTGGTGGAGGAAAAGTTGGGCAAGGACGACGCTGATGCGCGAAGTCTGACTCGAGCAGCACCGCGGATGGCCGTTAGGGGGCATCCCTGTAAAACCAGGAACTTTAGCAGGAAATCCGATCCCGAGTAGAGTTTGCAGCCCAGTTGTGCTTGACAAAATTGTCTTGGGACCCTGGATTACCCTGTGTGAGTAGGCGGGCATGGAAGTTACCATGCGAAAAAGCGACATGCAGCGACCGACATGCACTCTCAAATGAGTGAGAGCACATGGCAGGCGCGGCATGACGCAACTGGTGTCCTCGAGCCTGAACGCGAGGGCGGGGGAGAGCCTGGAGATGGCATCAGCGGGACGCAGGAGAACGGGTTGGGGCGAGCGACATGGCCTGGGGGCGCGGACACAAGTGAGAGAGAGAGAAGGACATACCGAGCTGGCATCGGCATCGGCGCGTGAGGTAGTGTGTACGCAGTTGTATTTCTGTTGCCCTCACAGTAAGCACGTGGGTACCTCCACCGTCCCGTGGAGAAGGCCAGAAGCACATGCTTACTAATTTTGTTGTCTTTGAATTAGACTTGTCGACATTGTCGTCAACAATGAGCACGGACGACGTTGATGAAGGAAACGCATCGCTCAAGGTTCTAATTAACCAAATAGATCATATTTTGGTACCTCCAGGACCACTTGACAGCACCTCTTTGCCCCGTGTACCCGTCATTCGAATATATGGTGCCTCTTCTACTGGTGAGAAGGCTTGTGTCCATGTCCACCAAGTCTATCCATACTTCTTTGTGGAATATCCTGGGACCATGACCCCAGATCACGGTGAGCGAGCCCGTTTGTCCTTCTTCCATCTGCTCACCCGTTACCAGTTAATCGCTATATTGCCCAACTATCCCTATCTCTTAATCATGCCATTGCGTTTTCAATGAAACGCAACCCCTCCTCCCCCAACTCTCGGTTTATCCGTGCCATAATACTCGTGAAGGGAATTCACTTTTATGGGTTTCACTTTTCATATACGCCATTCCTCAAAATCCACCTCGCCGACCCCGACATTATCACCCGAGCCGTGACAATATTGCAATCCGGCACCGTCATGCACACAGCGTTTCGTGTCTACGAGAGTCACCTAAGCTATCACCTCCAGTTCATGTGCGACTTCGGTTTATATGGCTGTGGTTGGATTCGTCTAGGCCAAGTCTGGAAGCGCGACGCTGAAGAGGACGCCGATCAAGATTTGGGTTCATCTGACGCGTTCGAAACGTCACCCCATCCTCGACAGTCGCGCATGGTACTTGAAGTGGATGTTGCCGCGCATCAAATACTCAACCGACACGGACTTCACGCACGCAACGTGCATCACAAACTGAGCGTTCCGGCGCCATTGATATCAACTGACCCTGTCGTCGTGAGTATCCGTGAACTTTGGGAAGACGAACGCCGTCGTCGAATCGCCAGAGGCTTAGCTCCAAGCCCCTCGGTGCCGATCGACTTGAGCGCGTCGTCAAGAGGGAAGGGCGGGGACTGGGCCGCCGAGGCCCGATGGTGGAAAGAACTTCGCGAGAAGATTCAGAACGAAAGGGAGGAAGGCCAAACGATGGTTGAGAGTTCGGAAGCGCGCTGGGAAAAATGGGTTATGACGACGTTTGAAAGCGTGGAGGCGCTATGGGAGCCAGAGTGGCGGACCTGGAAACCTGGACAGCAAGCGTCCAAAGATTTGAATGTCGTTTCATCACCTACTGAAGCTGAGGAACCGGAAATTCCGTTTGCACTATCCAGCCAGGGGGAGTCGTGGGGAGTTGACAACACACCGGAGAATGTCGGTGTGGATGTCGACGAGGAAATACTGTCAAGCCAAGACATTGACCAAATCACAGAACAAGAATGGCCAAAGTTAACTGACGATGGTGAAGTAGATCAGGCCCTACTAGAGGAGGGCCGCATAGAGAAACCTGTGCTCGCCGAGAATCGCGATGGAAATGTAAGCGCAAGGTGAGTCTGTCAACCAACTTTTCTATCAAGTTTATGTCCCTTTAACTATTACTATTACTATTATTATTATGCTAGTACATCCAATCCTATTCAAGCGGCGGAAACACCTTCTCTTGCTAATAACCCGTTCACTGTTGCTTGGAATCAGCTAATACAGTCGGGGTACGAGGACTGCTCGTTTATAGGGTGCTTGTTCACTTTGATCACAGACGCAAACGATCACACAGCCTCTCTGTGGATACCGTTGGGACAGCAGCGGCTCCCACTAAGTGAGATTGGACTAGTACGTGCATGACCAATCTGATAGTTTGAATAGGCTACGAAGGCAACAGACATCCGCTCACAATCCCTTCACAACACCAAGGTAGAAGTCTTACGTTGTGACCTACTGTGATCTTGATGCGTTTTGCAGAACCCCTGTTTCTCAGCAAGCTTCAGTAAGCATACCTGGAAACAACGTTGTTTCTGCGTCTGTTCGTAACCATGGGTCAGTAAATGGTAATTAAATCGTGAATGCGCTATGTCATATTCTTACTGCTAAACCCAGATATGTTTGTTACGGATCAAGGCTTGGATCCTCTCGCGCCGACTCGCGACGAAGAGCCAGGTTATCTACCGTATGCCATGTTCCATTCTATGGGATATCTAAGTTCACGGAAGTGCCAGCACCTTTGAATCAGAGCCAGCGGAAAATATATTCGAACTCGGCTCCTCATTCGTGATGCCCAAGGCATCATACAACTCTCAGTCCTCCCAGCCCTTATCGAAGGGTCGGGTCTTTGTGTATGCACGTCCTCCACCCTCGACATCGGAGCTTCTGAGTAACCTTGAGAATTTTGGTCTTCCAAACCGTATCTATCGCGATCCATTTTATTCCAAAAAATCTGATGTCCCGGACGGCCCAAGAGAGTACGCTGGTCTTGTCTACCGTCTTAAGGGCGGAGGAGGACTTGACACCCTCGAGAAGTGGCAAGCGAACGAGAAACATATCTCTTCTGCATATAACACCTCACGATTTTCTGTTCCGTGTAGCGGGTGGGAATATGCTAGCACTCCACCGAGTCTCCGAGAGGTTAAGAAATGGCTAGAGGAAAATCCACTAAGGTCGAAGAAACCTTCGATAGAAAATTCACAGGTATTCCATTCTTCTGTGCCAATGTGGTAATAGCCTCATTTGTTTGGTCAGATTGCCGGGTCTACGCCAGAAAATGTCTTCGGGTATCAATCCATACCAGCAAAACGCTTGAGGTCGAACACGCGTGATGGTCAACAGATGACTTTGCTCTCGATGGAAGTCTTCGGTGCGCTCTCCTCAAAAGTGTACCAACCTAATTTGTAAAACTTTGCGCAGCACCTTCTCGAGGCCGCTTGCCCGACGCGACACAAGATGAAATCGTTGCTCTCTTCTATGCCCTAGGAGATGATAATATGAACTCTGGATTACTTGACCAAGGCGTCCTTGCAGTTCGGAATGCACGACTTGATCCTCGCCGTTTGCGTGGCTATTCTCTGCAAGTAATGTCAGACGAACTCGATCTGGTCAACCAAATCATCGATATCATCGTTCACGCCGATCCAGATATCCTTGTAGGTTGGGAAGTCCAAGCTGCGTCTTGGGGATACCTCAATTCTCGTGGATCTACCTACGGTAGGGCGCTTGTCGTCTCAAAATGCTGTACTGACTCTCGCAGGACTCGACGTTGCAGAACTCATTGGGCGAGCGCCGACCAGCTTGGCGCGCAGTGGAACAGATCAATGGGATATCAAAACGACTACTACGTTTAAGGTCACTGGCAGACACGTGTTCAACGTTTGGCGAATCATACGTAGCGAGCAGTCGCTGAGCAATTATTCGTTCGAGAACGTGGCTTTTCATGTGTTGCGTAGAAGGTGAGCATCGGAACGCAAAGAAGTCGTACCATTCGCTGACCTCGACACGTGCAGAGTTCCTCGCTATACGCCATCCGCGCTGACGACGTGGTATAATAGCGAGAACCCTGTCCACACAGCCCGAGTCCTGCGGTACTTTCGTGATCGTGCCACGACGACGCTCGAAATTCTCGAAGAAGCAGAAACAACAACAAAGACGGCGTAAGCTTCCAGGTGATGATTATTCCTCAAATTGAACATGCCCATCTATGATAGCGAATTCGCCCGCGTTTTCGGAGTCGATTTCTACTCTGTGATCAATCGCGGTTCCCAATTCAAAGTAGAATCTTTCATGTTTCGTATCGCAAAGCCAGAGAGTTTTGTCCTTCTATCACCGAGCAAACAAGATGTACGTCGTTGGTTTCGCCATCGAGGTTCTTCCAACCATAATTGATTATTGGTGAGAATCTCAGGTCGGGAAGCAGAATGCGGCAGAATGTATGCCCCTCATCATGGAGCCACTTTCGGCGTTCTACAACTCACCGCTGCTCGTTCTCGACTTTCAGTCTCTGTATCCATCAATCATGATTGGGTACAACTACTGTTACTCGACGTGTTTGGGTCGTGTGGCCGAATTCCAGGGACGGAATAAGCTAGGCGTAACTAATATAGACCTTCCTCCTGGGCTATTGGAGGAACTGCAAGATTATATTACAAGTGCGTTCGTTTCAACTGGTGCATCATAAGCACTACTTACTTGCTTGCACGCAAGTCGCACCCAACGGCATCATGTACGTCAAACCGACAGTACGCCAGGGACTTTTAGGCCGAATGTTGACTGAACTGTTGGATACGCGTGTGATGGTGAAACAAGCTATGAAGGGCGTGAAAAGTGACAAGGTATGCGAGCAGTACGACGCTCTGTCTTCCCATCTCATGGCACTCGTGTGGACAGGCCCTGAGCAGGATACTTGACGCTCGGCAGCTCGGACTCAAGTATATCGCCAACGTCACGTATGGTTATACGAGCGCGACGTACTCGGGACGGATGCCTGCTGTGGAGATCGCAGATAGTATCGTCCAGAGCGGCCGAGAGACACTCGAAAAGGTATATAATTGTCTCTGATGGTGTATCGTGACGTCTAACGTATTGGTTTCCAGGCGATCGCTGTCATTAACGCAACGGAAAGGTGGGGCGCAAGGGTCGTGTATGGGGACACAGATTCCATGTTCGTTTATCTTAAGGGCAAAACCAAGGAACAAGCCTTTCGGATCGGCCATGAAATTGCGGACGCGATTACGGCTATGAACCCACCGCCTGTCAAGCTCAAGTTCGAAAAGGTGAGTGAGGATGTTATCCTGATTACGTGTAGTATCGGAGCATGACTTGGCGAGCGACCAGGTTTATTTACCATGCGTGCTTATGGCGAAGAAGCGATATGTCGGGTTCAAATACGAGACGCCCGACGAAGCTGAGCCTATATTTGATGCCAAAGGCATCGAAACCGTGCGACGCGATGGTATACCAGCGCAGGCAAAAATGACAGAAACCTGTTTAAAGTGTGTTGCATGAACCCTTTTGTACCAATGGGCTCATGATGAACTGTTTTTAGGATCTTATTCCGTACGCAAGACTTGAGCGAAGTCAAGAGTTACTGTTACAAGACATGGTCCAAGATCTTGCGCAACAGGATTTCGTTGCACGACTTCATCTTTGCAAAGGAAGTGAGATTGGGAACGTATAGGTGAGGAAATACCACATTCGTACCCGTTGGAACGATATTGAGATTTTTATTTTTTCGTTTTAGCGACAAGGTACCTCCGCCACCTGGCGTCGCTGTGGCTGCACGGCGCATGTTGGAAGATGAAAATGATGAGATCCAGTATGGAGACCGTGTACCGTATGTGATCGTGCGCGGCGATCCACACGCGCGGCTCGTGGATAGAGCCATCACCCCAGAAGAGTTTCTGGC
This sequence comes from Austroboletus cf. mucosus, assembly GCA_038093715.1. Lineage (NCBI taxonomy): Eukaryota > Fungi > Basidiomycota > Agaricomycetes > Boletales > Boletaceae > Austroboletus > Austroboletus cf. mucosus. The sequence goes on along the minus strand of JBBPST010000044.1, from coordinate 21,509 downwards.
AAACCGGTACGCGTATGAGCCCCAAAAGCCCGATCAGGAACTGATGCACAGAACGACCAGGCAACTGCGCATCGACGCATCCTATTATATCTCGAGAGTTTTGATACCTCCGTTGGAACGTATCTTCAACCTCGTAGGTGCAGATGTCCATGCGTGGTATGACGAGATGCCGAAAATGATCACTGTCGACGAACGGGGGCCGGTCATGCTTTCACCCAGAAAGCGTGTCTCTGCTCAGGCCAACAAATTCAAGATAGACGAACATTTCCAAAGTGCTCGATGTTTGACATGTGATGGTGAGGCTCTGGACGGTGAGGCTGATAGGTCGTTGCATCGTCCGCTTCAAGGTACTGATACCGCTGGTCTACGCAGGTATCTGCGACGGGTGTCGAGCTAACCCCCAAGTAACAATACCGAATGTTTTGTTACGTTTACGAAAAGGCGAGCAAAAGCTCCTCGACACGCAACGTATATGTGCGTCGTGCGCTTGTACCGCATCAAGCGAACCCATCGGCTGCATGAACATCGAATGCCCTTGGCTCTATGAGCGAAAAAAGGCAGAACAAAAGCAGGAATTTTTGGAAGGGTTATGGGGGCTGATAGAAGACCTGGACGAGCGAGCGGGAGTATGTTGATGTCATTTGCAGCTACGGTACAAGCGGGAGTGAATGATAGGGGAAGCACATAGCGCTGATCAGGTCCGGGTGGACGAGGAGCTACGAGGAAGAGAACAAAGAGAACGAAGACAGTGACGTCGAAGGAACGGGAGCGAGCGAAAAATGTGGTGGTCGACCGATCGCGGAAGTCTTGGCTATTCCTACCCAATCCTTCTTTGGAAAATGACAATAGCGACTGTCCGACAGTGAGACGGGCACCGATGATATGATCTGTCGCGTCATGCAAAAGTTGGCTGTTGAAATGGATCGGAGCAGCCAGAAAAAGACGGTTACTCTTTCACCGGTAGTATGACTCGGATGCAGACGTGTCCGATACCATCCGCCTACTGTCCGTGTTGCACAGACAGACAGTGCAAATTCTCCGTCTCCCGTGAACATGATGATTCCGATGCGCTCGCGCTGGGCAACCTGATCCCTGCAGGCACGATTACCGTCACCGTCCATGACGGTGAACTGCCATGCCCCGGTACTACCGTGTACAGTCATGGCTGGCATTCTCTTCCCGTGCGCAATTTGTCTACTCATCCGGCCGACACGCTTTTTCGACAACTGGCGTTTCTCATCGAGCACTTGCTCCTCCGTGCAACCTGCAGGCTTGGCACCAGCGGGCACCTCATTTTCATCCGACTGTATCTCATTCCGAGCGACGGGCCTAAAATCCAAGGACGGCTCCAGCGCCGTTCCGAAGCCGTTGTCAAGGAAGCTCGACGGCAGTTGCGTAATATTGTATCGATGATTGAGCGAAGCAGTCGCTCGTGGGACGCGGATGAGGCTTGTCTCGACTCTCCCCGAGAGCACTTCTTGCTTAGCCATATTGTTTGTCCAGTTCCTTTTCTCAGTTTCTCCTGATATTGATCATCGTCAATAGGATAATCGTTCCATGGCCGAGATTTACAGCGCTCTGCCTTCCCTAACACTGAGCCCGCCGACAAACGATACATGCCTCTCCAACTATGTTGCATGCGGAGGTGACATTTGGGGCCTGAGGACTACCTTGTATGGTTATCAGCGACACTCGGTTGCCATCATGCTCCAGAAGGAATCGAGCATTAGCCCTGTTCCAGATCCATTATACATCCCCGTCGCATGCATGTCTGGTACCCACTGTTATATTCAGCCATCGACCATGTCTGTCGTGCGAGAGCGTCCTGCATTTTCCCCTTCCCGAGCCGGTATACTTTGTGAAGAATTAGGTGTGTTTGATCTATGTATAGGAGCTTGTAGCTTAGCTTTGTCACAGGAACGGGAAAGACGGTCATGATGATTGCTCTTATTCTCGTGACTTCCAAACAGCTCCCTGATCCAGAAGAGTCCCTGGTCGATGAACGACCGGTCATGACGCCTCTCGCTTTCCGCCACTTCCCCAGTGCGCAGTATGCTCTTGCGAGAGAGAGAGCCGGTCTTGACCGGGGAGCTTCACAACAAGTACCATCCCTTGTTGAACTTCTCATGCATTATTTTTCTTTGTCGAAAGCGAACACAAGTCGTTCGCCTTACGCAGATAAACTGGAAGCTAGCCATCTGTGGCCTTTAGTACGGGCGAACAGTGCCTTCTACCACCAATACAATGCCGACTTTGCCGTGAAAGCGCTAAAAAAGGCATGCCGCCGGAACGTGCCCAATCTATGTCCCCGAGTCATGTATCTCTCCTCGTCTACCCTAGTGATCGTTCCCTTGAATCTACTGGGTCAGTGGAAGACCGAAATTGACAAACACTGTCATGATTATGTTCGATATCTCGTCGTTCGTCCTTCCATGGAGCTTCCTAACGCTAGGAAACTTGCCTCAGATTATGATGTATGTGGATTCGAAATGACTTTGTGCTTGGATATTTAACTGATGGTTCCTTTTTAGCTGATTATCATGAGTGATACCCGTACGTGGAATGTGGGTACTTCTAGGTCATAGACTAATCATTAGCAGGTTTTCGCAAAGAGTCAAAGAAGAACAACACAGAAAAACTCCACAGCTTCAAACCTTGCGCATGCCCACCTTTGGTGGAATCTCGAGTTCCAGATTGTCGTTGTCCTGGAGACCCTGAAGTTTCGCCTCTCTTGCAAATACGTTGGAAGAGGCTAGTTATCGATGAAGGTCATATAACCGCTAACGTGGCAGCTACCATCAACCAATTTGTTCGGCAACTAAGCATCCAACATAAGTGGATTGTCACCGGCACACCTACATCCAACATACTTGGTTTACAATTAGGTCGTACGACGGATGAAACTGAATCCGACAATAGGCTTGACTCGGATGAATTTATTTTCCGATATCCTGAGTCCCCTGTGGCTACTTCGAGCAAGGACGACAGATGCCCCACGCGAATTTGGGGCAGCTACGAAAGTCTCAACCTGCGCAAACTGGGGGCTATGATTGGCGATTTTCTTGCTGTACCTCAGTTTCGTGCTGATGCGAAGATATTCACTGCCCACGTTTCAATGCCGCTGTGTGATCCACATGGGCCGCAACCTGGAGCAATCAGTGTTCTTAGCCAAGTGATGCAAATGGTGATGGTTCGTCATAGGTGAGTCAGAGGATAGGTATATGTTCGTCTATTCGCACTTACCTATAATCCCGAAGAATTGAGGACATAGAAAATGATGTTTCGCTGCCCCCCATGAAACACTCCATGGTTTACATGGATTTAAGTGAGTATGCTTTAAAGTCCTATAATGCGTTGCAGGCTGGACTCGCGATCAATGCCATCGATTCAGAGCGCGAAGGCACGGTAGGTTAATATCGGTCGGTATCATACAGGTCGGTGACTCACCTCGACCAGGATTACCTTTTCCACCCAAGTGTATGTGTTTTATCGTGTCAGTAGAACTATTATTTACCTCTGTCCGAGCCAGAAAACCAAGGATCTACAGACAGCTATCAACAACTCGCTACAGTGAGTAACGAGGAGAGCTGTCTTATGGTTTTCTGATATCGTTTTTTCCAGGGGCCTTTTCTGGTCATCTTCAGACATATTGTACAATGTCGACCAAATTTGCGAAGAAGCGGGTGACTTCATAGAACGTGCGGTCGAGAGGAACATAGATGCTAGGGACATGGACCTTCTGAAGCAAGCGCTCAAACACGCGTATGGACCATTTTCTTTCTACTTTCGTCCAAGTAACATGGTTGTGCAGAGCTACCGCCGCCAATGACCCGATATGGAGAGAATTGCAACTCATCTCAGATGTCCCATTCAGGGTATATGGACTTGACCCAGCTGTCTTTGCAGCTTGGACGCGAACTGGATTGTGTAACGACGGTCGAACGTCCGACATCATACATCCAGATCGGCTAATCGACTTGCGCTCGCTTGTGCGCAAAAATGCTCTGATCTCGAAAGACTACCTGTGTGCGGAGGGCGATATTGTCGAGATGAAGGAGAGGAGGTTCATTTCGATGTCTGGTTCGCGCAATGAAAAGCACGATGTGAATCGAACAGTGAATCAGACAAAGGAATTGACGAAAGAGGTGCAAGAGACAATAGAAGCCTTAAAAAGGCAAATCGAGCGGACGAGCTCCTCCTCCGATGAGGAGCTTCATGACAAGCACTGTGCAAGCAGGGTTACTTCCGCAACCCACAAGACAAAACCCTCCCTTTTGTCTGGGGCAAAGGTTGGATCTTCCCTGTCGACGAAATTAAATTACATTCTTTCCGAGGTGTGTTTGCAAAGATGTATAAATGACAGGTTTCACAATCTGTATGCTCACAGATCCAGAAATACTCTTCGAAGGAGAAATTTTTGATATTTTCCCATTCCCCTCTTACACTCTCTCAAATAGGTGAAGCCTTGTCGCTGTTTGAAATCAAGTACCTACGGTACACGAACCAGGAGAAGTACTTGCTAAGGCAGCAATGTATCACCACATTCGAAACATCAGATACACACAGAGTCCTCTTGGTAGAATTGAAGCTTGGTGCCCGTGGCCTGTAAGTTAGTTGTGTGATCAAATTCAAAGTCTAATACCTCTTTTAGGAACTTGATATCAGCGTCACGAATTATTTTCTGTGAACCTATCTGGCATCCTGATGTCGAGTCACAAGCTATAAAGGTTTATGACATGACGATGGCGATGAGTTTTCTTGTTTCTGATTCGTCTTCTTAGCGTGCCCATCGTATAGGCCAAACCAAACCTGTTACTGGTCAGTTCTTTCCCTTTGAAGAGATTATCTTTTGCTGATATCCCTTTGTAGTGAAGACTCTGGTCATCCGGTCCACGGCTGAGGAAGCTATGATCTCTCGGAGACAATACCTGAGAAGTAGTGAGTTGGACAAGGTTCCAAGCATGACAACTGAAAGTGGCATGCGAGAATATTTAATGGTAACATTTGTTCCTTTCTCAGTTCTATTGTCATCTCACATGAAGTACTAGTATCCCAGTTTCTTGGCAAAGTCTGCCTCGCCGAGTGATTCCACTGATATGGTTCGATCACTTGACGACGATCAGGCAGCTGACATGCATTCATTCGTGAATGAGGGTTTTGAGGTTGATGATGATAATCACTCGAGTGGGCTCGGGTCGGATGTAACACTACCAAAGAGAGTGAGGTTTGAATGATTAATCTGGAGGAGGGTTCTTGTCTGCAGCAAATCTGCAGACTTACGGTTCTGATATGGTCTAGTCAAGCTACAATAGACATATGTATAGAATTGGAGTCATGCCTAAACCGTTTGTTCCGCGTCCATGGCAGAGGACAATACCGGCATCGTTTTCGGGCGCTTCATGTTGCCTTTTCTCTTTGTTCGCAGTGAAAAGGCGACTTGCGAATTTGCTAATGTTGAAGATGTATCATAAACGGAAGTATTGAATGAATGACGATGACATGGAAATCAAGGAAGGCATAACGGACAACTGCTGAAGAACAAGCTCCGCGACGCGATCTCGAGATTTTCACATGACGCATTCTGGACACAGTGATCACGGAGATATGTTTGCTTCAAGGCCACACACAAATGAATCACCTTTTGACTTTTTCATGCCTGTTTCCCAGCCCGAGACGTCCCAGTACTTCGAAGTCCGAATGAAGTGCTGATGATGGTATGAGGATGCCAGTCAATTTATCTTTATAACACTAAAATTATTACAGTAAATAAATAACAATCTAAATACTATTCTATTTGGGAACGCGAGCCCAGAAGCTGGGTTTGAGGCTCACTGATCTATCCGTTGTTCCGGGCTGGGGCCAAGTCTGGGCTCTGGGACATGGAAATGTGTAGACTCAGTACGGCACCACACAGGCCAGCACTCAAGGAGGATCCGGACTCCGGGCGTGGTCGGCGTGCGAAACACTCGCACGAACATGTGGCACTGGCAGGCGTCACTCTTCACTTGGTGAGAAACGAATCCGAGGGAACTCCGGGCCGGGTTAAGGGAAAGCCGCATCAGCATGGCGTTACTCTTATCAGCAACTCTTATCAGCCATATCATACGAACTATACCTATTCATCGACTGAAATTGGCCTTCTAAGTGGCATTAGTAGGGCCCTTCTAGTCAGTGGGAATCTGTAATTTCGTACGAATCGTCTATTCATCAACTGGACTTACCGTCTAAGGAAGGGTTAGGAGGGGCTCTCTTAGTCACTGGGAGAATGATTCAATGATCTCGGCTGCCGTGAGAGGCGGAGCGGAGATGGTGGGGCCTGGGATAGCTGGAACAGATGTTAGAGACTGAGAATGCAAACGAGAAAAGAGAGAGAGCAGAGCGAGAACGCAGGATGCGAGAGGGAAAAAAAAGAAAGACGAAGAGAGAGGGAGTGTAGCCACGATCTGCACGGGCACGTGAGCGGTTTGACCGGGACGAGCACAACAACAGGGGGCGGTCTCGCAGGCTCGTCTATCGCAGAGTCGCCAAGTAGAATTAGTAGGGCTCTTTTAGTCACTGGGAATCTGGGATTTCATGCGACGTCAATCGAACTTGACTGTCTAAGGAAGGATTAGGAGGGGCTCTCTTAGTCACCAGGAGAATATGTAAGTATCTTATAAAAGTCGCTCCTGCTTTGTATGAGTTTTCCTTAGTATTTCCTCCGGCGGTACACTCCTACGAACCCACCAGTAAAAAAATCTGAAATATCGCGCACAAATGGTCACGGTTTATCCTACTCGAAAGATCGGCAACACACCTGTCTCTGCCATAGGCTTTGGCGCCATGGGCATATCTGCCTACTACGGAACCCCTGATCCAGATGAAGAACGGTTCAAGGTTAGTATGAAAGATTAAACTGTAAGTCACTTACTCGACATATCGTCAGGTCCTCGATGCTGCCTTAAAAAGTGGTTGCACATTTTGGGACACCGCTAATGTCTACGGTGATAGCGAGGAACTACTTGGAAAATGGTGAGTTCATGATAGATTTTCGGTGTTTTTTCAACTTGCTACCAAGACTTACTATACTCCCCGCAACCAAAATCGCTCCTTAGGTTCAAGAAGACCGGTAAACGCGACCAAATCTTCCTTGCTACTAAGTTTGGTGTCGTCTTAGACAAGGTGACAAAGAGCGGCATAGACGGCAGTCCTGAGAATGTCCAGAAATCGATAGATCAGTCGCTAAAGCTTTTGGGGGTGGATCATATAGATCTTTATTACCTTCATCGGTGGGTTTCCTTCATGCTTGGTCGATGCTTGTCTCTCGCCCAGTAGGCCATTGCTGATTGAATATGTGTCGGCAAATAGTCCTGACTCAGAGGTGCCTATTGAAGTGAGTAACGGAGAACATGGGTTACTGGGAACTAGCACTGATACATTCGCTTCCCTGTTTGCTTGTACATAGGTGACGGTCGGTGCTATGGCCAAGTTGGTTGAGTGCGTGACTAGGTCCTTCAGCTGTATATTCCTGATTTTATTCTTATGCAGGCAAGGAAAGGTCAAGCACCTTGGTCTTTCAGAATGCAGTTCCGACACCTTGCGCCGGGCAAATGCGATTCACCCTATTGCCGCAGTCCAGCTCGAGTATTCGCCCTTTGAACTCCAGCTTGAGAAAAACGGTGTGCTGCAGACTGCGAGAGAATTGGGCATCAAGATAATTGCTTATTCACCACTCGGGAGGGGTTTGTTGACTGGCAGATACGTGAGTGCTCGAAGCTTGACAACCCATCTCTGGATTAGTACCGACCGGGGTTACTTGACAGACCTCGCCCGATGATTTCGAAGAAGGTGATATAAGGAAGGCTATCCCAAGGTGAGCCTCACGCAAGGTTGAACATGATATTTACTAATAGAATGTTTTTCGACAGGTACTCGAGGGAAAACTTTCCCAAAATCCTGAAAGTTGTGGAGGAACTCCAAAATACTGGGAAAGAGTACAATGCCACAGCGGGACAAGTGACACTTGCATGGCTCCTTGCACAGGGGGAAGATGTCATCCCAATTCCTGGAACCAGAAAAATCAAGGTCCGTGAAATGAAAAACTTGCGAGATTTTTTGATCGAAACGCACATGAACAGTATCTCGAGGAGAATCTGGCCTCTGCTCATATTACACTTTCTCCGGAGGTAGTACGCAAAGTGCGGGTGACTGCAGAGGAAGCCGAGTTGGGGGGTGGTCGCTACCCCGATGAAATGGCATCTTTATTGTACATAGATACACCCCCGTTAACTTGAGCGGTGCAGAGAGAACGCCTTTGTATTATACTGTAATTACTATCATCGTTGATGTGAATGTTGAATGGTCTCGAAGAGTTCGGAGTGATTCCGAGTCATCAGTCATGTGACCGACGCGTTTGACGCGTGCTACGGTTGTTCGAGCATAACTACTGTCGACGATGCTTGCAGTTACAACTTCTGGGGGAACCAGTCTCATCAATCCGACTAAATTCAAACACCCCTCATCCACCTTCCCTATTTCCTTGGAATGCTCCACAAGTTCCTGGTCGTCGAGCAACTCCCTACTGTACCTGACCACATCCTCGTCGATCAAAAGATATTCACCATTGGAATGCCTTCTCGAAGAGATCTACTGTGGAGCCAACACGGTGACGTGTTTGGCATTCAACGACAAGAGTAACACACTCTTCTTTGCATCAGCGAACCGAGTATGGTCGCTAGACTGTGCAAAGTCACCTGGAAGGCTCCTATCGTGTCTGGAGCCTCACGAGAGCGCTGTAACGATGATTTCCTTATCTAATGATGGCAATCTGCTGGTGTCCGTATCAGCCTCCGCAGTGTTTGTGCATAATCTGACACTTTCATCGTATGTTCAATTGAAGGGACTACCGGATGACAAGCCCGTCCTCTGCTCTTTATTCCACCAACACTCCAGAACACGGATTCTTTTAGGAATTGGGAGGGACATTTTTGTCTATGAGTCGACGCGACACTTTGGGCCACTCAAGATGGTCCGTGTTCCTGGAGTCGGTGAAGTCGTGGGCATAGCAGCGAGCCCATTCAGTAAAACACTTGTCACTGCTGTTACGTCGAATGGCGATGTAGCGCTCGTTGATATAGACAAAGATAATGGGTATGCGACTTATTCAAATCAACAAGCCTGTACTGACATTGTGGCCAGGATACTGAAGACCGCCAGTGTGAAAGCCTCTCTTACCTGTTGCGCCTTCACTGCGGAAGGCGCTGCCATATATTTAGGAACTAAAAGTGGCAAACTCCTGATCCTTGATCTAAGGTCACTGGAGAAAGAGCCAAAGTCGTTCACTATTGGCGACAACCGGGCCTCTATCGTGGCAATTGATGTCCAGGTGAGCATTTCAATTCGTAGGGACAGAATCAGTCATCAATAATTACAGGAAAAGTCTAAGACTCATGTTAGCGATACCTTTGACGCAAAGGTCAAGTCAAGTTCGTCAGCAACTGCAAGATTTTCTCCACAACATCCCGCACCTTCGACACGAATGGCATCCGCTTGTGGTATTGTTGGCCCTGAAATCAAGCCCCCAGCACCCGTGTCGGTTGCGTCAAAGATTCGTGGAGGAGGCGGGGCGACGCCAAAAAAGAAACTGTTTTCTCCCGTGCGAACCCCACTATCCGCAACAAAAAACTCGGGACTTGATGCACGGCTGGGAGCTTCACGTTCTCGTATGTATCTTTTCCTCTTCTGACATCCTAAATGGCACTGAGCGTTGATTACTAGCAAACATTTCTCGTCAGATGAAGCCTGTGAGACTCCGGAGAAGTAAAGAACAAGAAGAAAATGGTGAAACTGACGCTCAGCAACCTCTGCCTAGTATATCCCGTACTGAGCTAACAACTACAAGACGACAAGTCAAACCTGGCTCACACCACGAAGTGGAACAAGACGTTAAACATCTAGGACTTGGATCTGCGCCGGAATCCATTTCTGGACATCTGGCAGCAATGCGAGTTCGATCAGGTCCTCCATCAAATAGTGGTCTCAGAGACGAAGACAATCGTCTGAAAACCACAACGCGTCGGATCGTTTCCGAGTCTGTTGAAAGCGCACCTCTTGGAAGAAAGCTCAGGACTATCTCGATTAGCTCTACTCAAAGCAGGGTATTGTCCTTGAAACCTGCCAGTGATATTTTGCGCATGCAGAAGAAACAGGAGCGGCGGTCAACCACACCAGACAATGAGAACGACAGGGCCAACTTATCCTCACCTGATTTGCCGCGCGAACCTGTCACGCCAATCTCATTGGGGAAAAGTGCAAACAAAGCTCCGTTGGCTAGCGCAACTACTACTAGCGGTGTCCTTGGGCTGACAAGCCCCGAGGTCATAAGATGGGCCAGGGGCGAAGAAGAAAAAGGGAAGGAGAGGAAAGACAGGGTCATCGAGAAGAAAAAGACTAGATTTGTGCAGTATGGGGACGCCACAGTTCCTTTTGAGGTGGGCGGCGAGTTGGCAGACGAAGTCAATCTTGCAGAAGGACAGGATGAAAAACGACAAGAACTTTCCTTGCAGGTGTCGCCACAACGCCCAACGGCTCCGCCAGCATGGCTCCAGTCGCCCCACCGTCCGTCGAGCGCGAACTTAAACATGAATGCTGCCGCTCAAGATTTTCTGCGGGGTATTATTCATGACGTCATGTATGACTTCCAGCGCGAGACCAAGGCAGACATGATGGATTTACACTTGGACGTTGTCCGGATGGGTAGAGGGTGGAAACAGGACCTAAGGGAAATAATGGGCGAGAATCGGGAGCTGAAGGCGGAGAACCGACGGCTGAAGGAGGAGAACGAAAGATTGAGACGAGGTTACTAGTAGTGTTGACGCATCTCGGTCACGTGTTTGCGACGTAGTAACAGACCGCCTCGAGGCGTCTCACAGGAACTCTATCAAGTCATGAATTGCACTTTGTCCCCGATCTCAGTGAACGCGCTTGTCTTTTCTGGCGGTGATGTGTGGAACGAAGACGAACCAGACGCACCCCCGAATGCAATCTTGCAGTCCCTAGCTCAATCAGTTCCAGGTTTGTCCAACACTGAGCGGCCGAACGAGGCGCTTCCATTAGATGCGGAGCAGAATGTCAGTACATACGTACGCGTCTTTGAAGGTGCTCTTCATTCTCGTGGTTCTGTGTGCTGGACTCATCCCCCACAGATATGATTGGCACCATAATCAAGGAAGAAGCCCATTTGCTCAACGACGAAGAATTCGCGCTCCTGACAATTTTTGCACATCTCTCTTGTACGCCGATTCATCATCTATTCTAGACAACGGTTCTTACTCGAGGAAAGATAACGCACGCTTCCTCATGGTGAAGTTGTTAATGAGAAGACAGGAAACTTGGCATCGCGTCGATAATTTGAAGTATGAAAGTGAACTGGGCTCCGTCAAGGCGATTGTAGATGCAATAGATGAACTGTGCCAAGCGGGACTCCCGTTTGATGGGGTGAAGAAGAAGCCCAAAGAAGCTGTTATCAACTTGGCAATAGACTCGGAGAGTGTCGCGAATCCCCAGCAGGCAGAAGAACAAATCAAGTCAGCCTTTGTGGATATAGGAACTTTGTCCGGAGACAGACCTCTTGCGCTGGCCAGGAGCGATCAGGAAATGGATTTGGAGAGTCTACTGGAATGCATGAGAGTGAACGAACTCAAAGCGGTCGCCAAGGGGTTAAAACTCAATACAAGATATAAGGTAAGTCTCCTTGTGTCAACGACATCAAACTGAACACTATCACCTGCAGAAAGATGACCTCATTAAAGATCTGCTCAGGGGATCATCCTCACAGTCAACACTAACCAGTTTTGCTTGCAACAAGGATGGTGCCGCATCTTCGAAAGGCCATATTTACCGCCAAACCAAACTATCGTTTGGCAAGTTGAAGCCCCAGCAAGACAGACTGAGGGATATTGTACTCAAGCATCTAAGTAAGTACCTTGGAGACAGAGTGGCGCGGCATGGCTCATCCTTCCCCAAGCCAGATGTGTGCGAGTCGACAAAGTTTTTTTCGGTGTAATACACCGTGTAAACCTCGTGTACTTCCGCATGTAGGCCGCCGCCGATCATTCAACTGTGTGACCATTCTCATCTACTTTCAGAACTCAGTATACACCCAGCATACTTGTCGCGGCACTTTTAACCCGATTCAGTAAACGTGCTTACCCTGGGTACAAGTTTGAACGCACCAGCGATATTTGGCCCACTCGCCAAGCCCTTCTTGACTACGAAGAAGTACTTATTCTTGAAGGTAAAATCGACGCTCTCTTTTCTGGGAACGTACCTCTTCAAGGTGGCAGAATGACTGAGAAAACCCCTGTCAACGGATGCTTTCCAACACGCGGAAGTGCAAATGGCAGAGGAAAGGATCTGAGAGATGAAGATATGAAACAGAACGTCAAGCCTGATAACGCTCGTTTGCGAAGTGCGCGTATGGTAAAGGAAATTTTTGAGCAGGTGTATCCTCAATGGCAAGATCTCATGAGTGTCAATGATGATGAGGATGGCCGAGCAAACGGATTACAGCGATTCCATTATGGTCTGGTTAATAAATTTTCGCTCTCTTTTCATGACTAAGATTGTTTACAGGGCACGTTCTAACACGAATTATTTGCAAGGGTAGCAATGCACTTAATATCCTTAAGGAGTACCAAGGAGAACTAGATGTATTGGAAGCTCTTCTAGCACAAAAGAGGTGGCGAAGGGGGAGACGTGGCGGGTGGCATAATCGCCGCGCACTAATTCTTTCGACTCATTTTGGAAAGGACGAAGAGAGCCTGGAACGCGCGTTAGATGCAGTTATAGAGGGTCTTGAAGATCCTGACACACACATAGGTGAGACCCACCACATGGATAAATTTACGAGTACTAAATGTATTCAGTTTTCCGGCTAAAGCTTCAAAGGCGTCTCAAAAGACTTGAAAACAAGCTAAAAATACCTGCCAAAGAGCGACATATATGCGAGGGCGTCCTTGCGGATGCCAACGAAGTGATAATGGTTGCTATCCGCCTTAGACATCGAGCAGCAAGCTTGAAGCTCGATAGGACAGGTAGATGTGTGGAAGCTACTGCATCACCGCTGGTAAATCAGGATATCAAACGCTATTATTCTCCTGTGATTACCCCAATGAAACGTGAGCAAAGCCCGAGCGCAGCACCCCCTTCTTCCCGGAAGTCACCAGTAAGGCACCAAAGTAAAGTGTTTCGCAAAAGTTTGTTCACCTCGGTACAGTCAGGGACACCGAAAGGAAAAAGTTTATGGTTAGGTCGGAATGACGAAGAGCTGACTGTGGAATATCTTGCTCTTCAACGCTACGAGGTCCAAGGGTTCAAAGGGTCTGTATTACCTCGCAATCTCTACGTTTTGTCTATTCATTATTCTCATTTTTCAGTGTCCATTGTGAAACTCGGATCATCGCCATGTTGTTTTCCCTCCTTTTCTGGGATATCATCTTTGAGTCGATCCCTGGCGCATTTGAGACGCCTTATCAGACTGCCCCTCTCGACATTGCGGAAGATTCGTTTTATCACGCTCGGAAAGATCTCATGGAAAACCGGCTCACTGCTATCGAAGCAGGGAAAGGCCCCGAACTTCTCCGAGCTGTCGATACCGAGCACAGGGCCAGTGAGACGTGGTGCGTCGGGGTTCAATGGGACTTGTTCAGTAGCGAAGACCTCGTCGATATTGTAACGGTAAGTCTACTCCGAATACTAGACATTCGGACGAGATCTGTAACATTGAATAGTGCATCGGCGGAAAAGCACTTTCCGTGATTTGTCGCGTTCTCTGTGAAGACTACGCGTTTGGAACGTCTGGTGGCCCGGACCTATTCCTGTGGGACACTGAAAAGGGCACGTGTAAGTTCGTGGAAGTCAAGGGCCCTGGGGACAGTCTTCGGGAAAACCAACGCGTACGTATACAAAAATGCACCACCAAATAACAAGGTGCTGATCCCTCTTCAAGATTTGGATTGACATCCTATTGAAAGCTCCGGTACCCGTAGAGGTATGTCGCATTGAGGAAAGTGAGGATAATGAGATCGGCAAGAAGCCAAACGTGCGGACGCCCAAGAGCACCCACAAGAAGGCAAAGAAGACCCGACGAAAGGAGAAAGAGATGCTAGAGGACGAGGACGAGGACAAGGGAGACGAAGATGCGCTCCCGAATACACTGGACGAGTCACATACGGAGGAGGAACAGGATTTGAACGACATGCACCCTTCCGTGGACCCCGTCGGCCATCATGCTACTGGTGCTCCCTCTGGGATGGCGATTACGCCATCCAATCCATTGAAGCGAAAGGCAAGGCCCAAAAGGGATTTGTCTCCCTCGCCTTCAAAAAGGAAAAGGGTATCATAAACTCCCTTTGCTCTTTAGACCGAGCATCGATCTGGCACAAGTTTTAAAAACAAGCTACGTACTTTCTAACGGCTTCCCCGTAACATTCCTTAGGTTATACCGATGTCTTACACAGTATGATGATGTGTTTTGTCTTGGCTGTTCCCGACTTTGAAATGATCAACAAAATAATTTCCAGTTATGTGTGGTGCGGATGATCAATCTCCAACTTCCAAGGTAAAATGTATTACTTAGGGCCTTAGCCCAAAGGACCTAAAGTCGACTCGTGCTGTGATAAGTTTGGCGACATTGTAGACGTGCTCATTCGTGTATCCCACTGAAACGAACGCTGATAGTTTCAGATCTACCTCAGCCTTCGCAATCTTAGTGGACAGAAAGAAAAGAAAATCCATCTGTATAACGGATTGTGGATAGCATACAACATATAATTTTGTGATACAATGAAAAGTCAAACTTGCTAGAATCAGATGTCCACGTCGAGTTTCATTTTGCAGTGGGTTTTGTTCTATTAACATTCTGTCACTCGTTTGTTTGTACGAAATACGTCTACTTTGATTGTACTAATAGTTCTATGATGTGTGCTACTATGTGACCTCGGGGGCAAAATTCCTTTCCTTCCACACCCGCGTTCTTATATGTTTCGGTCTGCTCTTTTTTGGGGGGTCCATCCCTTGGTCACGTTGTCTTTCTGTCCGTGTCTTTGTTCGTGATCTCTCCATCCCCTTGATGTCGAACTCCTTTGTTCATTCCCCCCTCGATGCTGTCTCAGTGTCGTGCTGCTGATCTCCTTTGTGCCTTCACATCTCGTATCTTCTTCACAGCTTAGGTGATGTCTCACTGTCATCCTGTTCGTCCCCTGTCTCACTCCCTTATCATCAGAGCTGCAACTCGGTTCTGATTTGTCTTATGCTCAGGTACATTGTTCCACTTTGTGTCTAACTTTTCAATGTCTGATTCGGCTTCTTTGCATCGGGGCCTCTTATGTTATGTTGTCATTGATCCCCCTGTCAACAATGCAATCTACATGCCATGTGCTCCTCGACCTTTTCGAGTGACAACTACGAGTTGTCTTTGCCTGATCTTCCCTATCTTCATGTTGTTGGCATTGGAAATGTGTTGGCTCGTGCTGAGATCCTCACCAATCAAAAGTCAAAGGTTTTCAATGTTGCATGTACGAGAACGGATTGCTCCATCCACTGTCCAGTATGATTTTATTGCTGTCAGATGTAAACACTTTGTATTGACCGTTTGTTTCCTTCATAGATGTGTGTACAATGATGCAAGAGCTTGCTGGGTGCATTATTATGCATACCCACACCAAATGCTGGTTTATCGTTGATGTTTTACAGGATTTTGTCCTCTATGGCAGAAAATAGGATACTGTCCATCATGCTGGAAAGCATTGCACTTGATCTTGGACCTCGTGAGGTTGCTCCTCTGTCGACTCCTCAATCTATGAAGAAACACAAATTTGCAGTGTTTGCTGTTGAAAAGGAAGCTAGGAGTGGTAGAGAGAACCTGGTCCAGGTGATAGTCAATGGGATTTCTTTCCCATGACCCTGGGCCATTTATACATATTTGCATCTACTATCTACAATAACAGGTACATGTCCTTACCTACTAATCAGACTGTTAGCTATTTCTAACATTTGCATCCCCTTCATAAGCTACTTCTTTTTTATTAACCTTCATTCCATCTTGATTCAACATATTGTGCAGGAATTCCTCCCCATCTGAAAAACAAATGAAGTAAGTTGTGTTTCCATTTGTATAGCACTTACTTACTAATTTAAGTAACAGAGTTTCTGGTGAGACAGCAGTGAATAATATCACTTCTTAGTCAGCTCCTGTCCAAAAGGTGAAGTTAAAGCTTCATGCTCTTGATGATGCAAAGGGAAAAGGACATGCTCTTGATGAGAGTGACATCGTTGGTGAGGATGTAGTGGCAAATGAATTATCTATCTTAACTTAAGATACAATATGCTCACTTACAATAGTGATAGATTGTATATCAATATCTTTTGACATCTAGGAAATTGCATGGGAATGGGTAACCCATAGTGGATTGTGGGGACAGGTAATCACAGGTTGGGTACATGTTGGCATTTCTTGATATGCTGATGCAGCTTCTCTGATGACAACAAATTACATAATGCCCACCACACTGACCACACACACCATGCACACCACACTGAGATGACAATGAACAGTGAAGGGGGATGATGGGGACAAACATGATGACAGTGATGACATGCTGGTGAATGGTGCTGGTGAGTCCCCTTTCACACACTCTCCATCTGCTCACTGTTACAAACACTCTTTTCCTATGCTTTTATTCTTTTACCTTAACTTGATTCAAACTCTAGACTCTCTATATAAGGGAATACCTTCCCATCACAAGATGAACGGACTTGTCGTATGTTCACTTTCCATATCACGTGACCCTTGTCACGTGACTTCTCACATGACTCTCTTTACACAATTATGCTTACACATGAGGGCTAGACCCTTATCTCTTATCTATGACATCATGCACTTATCATCCAATAGGATATGGTCCGGCTTATCAGCCAATCATGTAATTCATGCCTATCATCGTACGATACCCTGTTATGGTATTTACACAAACATGTACATACATGTAGGATAGTATATAAACCCTCAGGCGGTAGACTGGATCCCCAGTTTACTTGTCCTCGAGTTTTTCCCCTCACACTTCCCTTTGAGCCAAGAGTCCTCTAGTCCTCACAAGACTATAGGGTTTTTGAGTGTTTCATTACAAGTAAACTACCCCTTCGTCAAGTACCCCCTCGAAGCCACGAACAGTCGAAGGCACTGTTGAAGAAATCTCATCCTCACCACACCCCATCACCCGTCGCAGAAGGATTTACAAGCAAAAGTAAGTCGGGCAACGTGAGTGGCGGACGCACCTAGTTGAGTAATGAAGATGAAGGATCTTACGTGTTGACGGTCCGGTGTTGCCTTGTCAGTGAACACAGCAACAGCATCGCAGGGAGGGAGGTTCGCAACCTACGGAGAGACCGTCAAAGCTGCACGAGCCATCGCGGAAGTAGAGTTGACGAGAGCAGAGGACGAGTTCGCTGACCAGGACCCCAATGACTCGCTAGAAGGGTTAAGGGTTCAATTAGAGGACCTGGTGCCAGTCGGAAAGCTAGACCCGTTTAGGCTAGTCTTTGGCAGTGAGTTAGCGGAGGAAGTCAGGAACGAGGTAGCGGCTGAGGAGAGGCCGAGGACGGTTAAGAAACCCAGGTATAACTACCGGGAACCAGTCCCTCGCCCCCGGCGCGTCTACGAGGCGGATCCGGTGAAGCAGCGCCAGGATCGCGCAACCATTAGAAGAGGGCCATACTACGTCAGGCCCTACTTACGTACAAGAGCAGTGCTAGAGGCTACCCCACCCTCTCCCCTTTCACGTTCTTGGAATACTAGTCAAAATTCCAGAACAATATACTCTTTATAAAGCGGCTATCCTCAACCGCTGGTACGATCGTTTGACACGAGAGGAATATGAAAGAAGAGTCAACGAGCTCTATGGTCTTATCTGTGATTTAGACCATTCCCCCTATGAAGAAAGGCTTGAAGAACTCGCCTTTTTACTTTCTTTAAACCACCATGTTGACGCCCACTCTGGCAGAAGTCGTGGCACTGATGAATGCGCAGACGGCGCAAATACAAAATTTACTCAATGCAGTGGCGGCACTGCAACAAGAAAAAGCTGTGATGGAGGTCAACTTGCAGGAAGCTGCAACGAAGTTGGCCGACACCGAGATCCGCACCCAAGAGAACGAGGTGCGGACTCGGGAGGCACTCTCACTTGTGGATTGGGGATCCCAAGGTGGAAGAGCGGCCGGAAGTAGTACAGGAGGCTCCAAGGTGGAGATCTTCTCGGACCCTGGGACCTACGACAGGACCCGTGGGAAGTTTGAGGAGTGGTGGGTCAAGATCTGATCTTGGCTGGACTCCCACCCTCGGGAATTCGCGACGAAGCTGCAGAACGGCTCGTTCGCACCAAACGGGCCGAACAGGGCCTATGCTATTTTATCACGGCTCAAAGGAGTCAAAGGGGCATACATAGCCAAAAGGGAGCTACTCCGTCTTGCCAACGGGACAAGTACCCTCACTGATTGGGACAATCTGGTGGCGGAAATTGAGGGTCTTTTCAGGCCCCAACTCCAGAAGGACTGGGCGACGCAGCAGATCACGTCATTTAAACAAGGATCTGCAGACATAGACACGTTCTTGTCCAAATGGGTCTTGCTATACGAGCAGGCCAAAGTCGGATCTCAATTCGGGATCCATCTCCTCGAGAAGCATGTCTCGCAGGAGATAATAAAAGAACTCTACAGGACCAACATGAGGTCCGCAAACCTGGATGTTACCCTGACCAACATCCGGGCTATTGCCAAGGGTCAGGAAAGCTACCGGCTCGCACAAGGCGGTCGGCAAGCTGAGTCTTCGGGCTCAAACAAGGAAAGGCGAACAAGGCCACATGATAAAAGATTGCAAAAAGCCCACCTGCAAAGAATGCAGCTGGAAGGGCAAACACAAGGAGTCCTGCTCCAAAAAGGGAGAAAGGCAGGCATGAAGTGCCAAAAAGGAAGAAGGGGCAACCTCATGGGAGGAAGCCAAAACCGACGGCGCAAAGGCCGCGGAGAAAGAAGAGGGATCCCTGGCGGATCTCAAAGGAATGATGTACGCGGAGATCCGTGCCCATTTCTCAAAGAAGGGAAAAGGGAAGGCGGCTTGAGAGATCTAGGATCTCAAGTCGTGAATAGATATTTATGTTTAGAAACCTATGCACCCGAGGAACCCACGGAGAGCCAGTCTCAAAGTGGTAAAGGGAAGGAGTTAGCCAAAAGCTCCCACATTAACTTAATCCAAGAAGAATACGAAGTGGTGGATGAAACCCCGATTATCCTAGAATCTGGGGCCAATCCAAAAGAAGGGATTGACATGTGGAGACTCGCTGCAATAAAGGCAGAGGAAGACTCTATGCAGACCTTTCCCGACGAATTCTTTATTTGCACGGTCAAAGGACTAAGCGACATCATGATGAACCTGTCTATTGGCTCCAATAGGAATAACCTACACAAGGTCAAGGCCCTGCTAGACAGCGGCGCCAATCAGGTTTTCATCGACAAAGCATGGGTGAAGAAGCACGGAATCACGATGAAACCGTTGCCACGCCCTATCCCCGTATTTAACGTAGATGGCACCAAGAACTCAGCAGGCAGTATCACACACTCTGCGGAGATAGTGATCGAGTTCCAAGGTCACCGTGAAAAAATGCTGACAGAAGTCACCAACTTGGGAGGAATTCCCCTGGTAGTTGGATATACATGGCTAAAGCGGCACAACCCTGTCATTGATTGGCAAAAAGGAACAGTGGAGATGATGAGATGTCCTCAAAGCTGCACGCTCTTGCAGGACTGTGCTATCCGCATCTGTCAAGACATGGCAGATGACCCTGACGAATAGGAGGAAGCATGGACTGCTTATCATATTCGGGCTATGCTAGAAGCTCTGCCCAAACCCCCTGAGAAAACCCTAGAGGAGCTAGTACCGGAATGCTACCACAAGTGGCTAAAGGTCTTCTCGAAGGAAGAATCGGAACGCATGCCGATTAGAAAACCCTGGGATCACGCCATAAATCTCAAAGACACGTTCCAACCCAAGAAGGGAAGGATCATACCTCTGTTTGCGACAGAGCAAGATAAAGTAGCTGCATTCATAGATGACCAGCTCAGAAAAGGCTATATATGGCCATCTGAGTCCCCACAGACATCCCCGGTGTTTTTCGTGCCTAAAAAGGATGGCCGAAAAAGGATGGTTTAGGATTACAGGTACCTGAACGAACACACCATGCGGAATAACTACCTGCTACCGTTGATCGGGCAGCTCGTAGATAAGCTAAATGGGGCAAAACTATTTACAAAGATGGATCTGAGATGGGGGTACAACAATGTTCGCATCAAAGAAGGTGACGAATGGAAGGCAGCCTTCGTTTGCTTCAGAGGAGCATTCGAACTGACAGTGATGTACTTCAGCCTCTGCAACTCCCCCGCCACATTCCAGGTGATGATGAATGAGATATTTGCAGACATGGACGAGTGTCTCGTCGTCTACATCGACGATCTTATGATATTTACCAAAACGGACTCCCTCGAAGAACACGAGGCCATTGTTAAGAAAGTCTTGGCACGGCTAGAGGAGAACGACTTATTTGTAAAACCAAAAAAATGCACGTTCCACGCCACAGAAGTCGAGTTTCTGGGCATGATCGTGGGAAAAGATGGGATTCGGATGGATGAGTCCAAAGTAGAAGTGGTCTTGGCATGGCCAACCCCGAAGAACCTCAGAGGAGTAAGAAGCTTCTTGGGACTAGCCAACTTCTATCAGTGGTTTATCACCGACTATGCCACCATTGCTAGGCCGTTGAACGACCTAACCAAAAAAGACCAACCCTTTGAATGGGGTTCGGCACAACAAGGAGCGTTTGACACGCTCAAAAAGGCATTCACCACAGCACCAGTACTGGCTCATCCAGACATAGATAGCCAATTCAGGCTAGAATGCGATGCATCGGACTTCGCAACTGGAGCTGTGTTATCTATCCTAAAGGAGGAAAAGTGGCACCCTGTTGCCTATTACTCCCACAGTATGAATGACACCGAACGCAACTATCCTGTAGCTGATAAGGAGATGCTATCGGTGATACGAGCGCTGAAAACATGGCGTCATTATTTAGAAGGTGCTAGGCACCAATACGAGATCTGGAATGACCACCAGAATCTCCAGTGGTTTATGGTCAGACAGGATCTGAACCGGAGACAAGCACACTGGGCGCAATATCTATCTAGATTCAACCATGTATGGTGTCACAAAGCAGGTGCCACCATGGGAAAAGCCGATGCTCTCTCTAGAAGAGAAGATCACATGGAAGGAGTCGAAGCCAATAACAAGCAAGTTCTTGTTATTCCGCCGGAGCAGATCAGAACTACCATTCTGGTCCAAGATGAAGGCGATAAGTTATTAAAACGTATTAAGGGAGAAGTACTTCTCATGAAGGAGAAGGAAATCCAAGAGCTCTATAGACAGGGCTATG
>JBBPST010000041.1:0-31416 GCA_038093715.1 Austroboletus cf. mucosus | reverse complement strand
AGTACGCATCCATAGCGTAGATCCAATATTCTGCTGTCTCCGCTTTCCCATTGAAGGGTTCTGGGAGACCAGCTCTTCGTTCTGTGTCTCTTGAGCTACTCATTGTGTCGGTAGTCTCTTCTGGTTCATGATACACTTCTATAGGTTCCTCCTGGTGGAGTACTTCGCTTGGCTCTTGTTGAGAGGGTACAGTGGATAGGGGAGGGTTCCGAGATAGGGATGGTCGTCTTCTTCCAAAGCGAGGGGAAGAGGTGGTGTCCCAACTTCCTGGTGCTCTGCTTCTTTCATTCTGGGCGATAGTCTCAGAAGTCCTTTGTAGTCTCTCTTGTTCTCTGTAGTAGGCCTCGTCTTCGTCAGATAGGGGGACTCCAAATCGTCCGGAAATGTTGGGCAACAAGCTAGAAGGAGTAATGCCAAGGGCACCCTCCGAGTTTGCAGAAGAATTGATGTTCTAGTCGATGGGCAGGTAGAATGTCGTTCCTCCTGAGGAAGGCTGCTTGTTCCTTAGTGATGTGGAGTTCTTTAAGGATCTGTTGCTGGACGTAGATGAGGGAGGATAGTTCCAGGGTGGGCAATCCTTCTACACAGGGGTAGGGATAATTTGAAGAGCTAGATCTTTTGTTACGCTTTTGATTATTATGCGTAACTTAGGACGGAACACGTAGTGCACAGTCCTTCCTGATAGCTATAGAGTGTCCTCTGTGGTGACACTAAGTCCAATAGGTATGGGGGTCTCAAACAAGAGGCAGCGCACTCAAGCTTGGATGCAGGCACTACGTGAATTGCGTAGATCTAGCTGGGGAATGTAGTACATGACACTGGGAATATATGTACTAACTACTGAGGCTATGGTCATAGGAATACTTGCCCCGAAAGAGAGATAGGCTGTGGAGGGCAGTGTTCATCAGGAAAGCTATGGCTGCACAGATCTAGCTGCGCAGTGATAATCAGGAAGGCAATGTAACAGAGGCAGTTCTACTGCGCATTTGATGATCAGGAAAGCTATGAGGAAATGATCATCAAAGGTATTTAGAACGAGGCAGAGAAAGAGTAAATGGAGTCGTCCTCAAAGGAGGCAAAGATCATATCAGAATAGGAAGCGTAGTCCAAGGAATGCAAGGAGGTGGAAACTGTAACACAGGGCGGATGGAAATGTTCGGATGATAACCCTTATTGGCAAAGAATGGAGATTCACTAGTGGAGGCATTCGGAGCATTATTGTATGCAAACTCCGCAAGAGGCAGGAGTCCAGACCAGGAGTCCAGACCAGTTGTCTTGCTAATAGTTACAGTAAATCCAAAGATATTGCTCCAGGATTTGATTCATTTACTTGGTTTGCCCATCACCCTTGGGATGATATTTGGAGGTAAAATGTAGCTTGATGTCCAATGCCTTGCCTAAAGAACAGAAGAAGTGGGATACAAATTCAGAACCTTGGTTAGAGGTAATATGGGAGGGAACTCCATGCTTTAAGAACACATGGAGTAGAAATAGTTTTGCTAGCTCCAGAGATGTGACATTGTCATCCATCGGAATGAATATATATTGTTTGAAAAGGTGGTCCATAATGATGAGGATGGTGGTATGTCCAGAAGAAGCTGGAAGCTGCTCAATGAAATCCATAGATATGTAATTCCATGGCTTCTCAGGGATCAGAAGCTGTTTAAGAAGCCCATAGGTTTTATGCCTTGGAACCTTTGTGTGGGCACAGGTTGTACATGAGGAGACATATTCCTTAATAAAATTATGGATGCCTGGCCAGGTGTATTCATGGAAAATAAGTTCCAGTGTGTGGTTCTAACTGAAATGACCAAAGAGGGAATGATTATGTTTGAACCAGAGGACATGGAGTTGGAGGTCATCAATGTTCAAGACATAAATCTGGTTATCAAGACAAAGGAAACCTTCAGTGTCTACAGTCCAATGAGAATCAGAGGGAGTGTTGGAGGAGGATTTAGAGGGTTCAGTCATATATATAATAGCCAGGGGATCAGACAGGAGAGCTGATAGGATATTACTGTGGAGCTTTTCAAGGTCGAACAGAGTACCAGCTCAAAGAACAGGGAAAGCAAGGAATATAGCTTGGAAGGACACAGCAAGTTGCTCCTAAGTGAAAACTGCGCAAAAGTTGTGGAGATTGATGTAAGCATAGTCTTTATCCCCCTCTTTGGAATAGACATCCCAGCATCTAGTGAGGGCATTGGGTTTTGCGCCTAGATGTCCGGGACAGAACCAGACCATCATATTGAACTAAGAGAGGAACTCTGACCAATGGGCTTGCCACTGGGTCAGGAGTTTAGTCATCGCAAAGTACTCAAGATTTTTGTAATCAGTGACCACATTAACCAGAGTTGCTGATCCTTCAAGGTAGTGCCTTCACAAGTGGAATGCTTCATGGATTGCTAAAAGCTCCTTATTATGTGTGTCATAATTGAGCTTTGAGATATTTGATGGAAAGGATGCCAGCAATGGCATAATTGAAGGCATTGGTCTCAATAATGATCAGAGCATCTGGAGTTCAGTGGATAAGAATCAGAGCTGTGGTGAAAGCCTTTTTGAGGGCCTTGAAGGCAGAGTGGCAGGAATTAATGAACTTCCAAGAAGTTCCTTTGCGAATGAGGGGAGTGAGGAGAGTGACAATATCAGAATAATTATGGATAAAATGCCAATAGTAAAACACTCAAAAACCCTATAGCCTTTGGCAAGGACTAGAGAACTCTTGGCTCAAGAGGATAGTGGGATGAGGGGGAAACTCGAGGACAAGTAAACTGGAAATCCAGTCTATCACCTGAGAGTTTATATACTATTCTACATGTTTATATAAATACCATAAAGAGAAATCATATGATGATAAGAAAGAATTACATGATTGGTCGATAGCATGGATCATATGATGTTATAGATAAAAGATAAGGGTCGACAAGTCCATTCGTCTTGTGGTGGGAAGATATTCCCTTAGATAGATGGTCTAGTGTTTGAATCAAGTTAAGATAAAAGAAATAAAGCATAGGAAAAGGGCGTTTGTAACACCACCCCCCTTCTATGATTGAAATACCAGGTCAACCACCATAGGAATGGTGCCTGCTTCATAGGGGTTAAATATCCCAAAATGCTCATCAAAAGCTGCACGTGTGAGTACTTTTGGGTTTAGTTCATGGAATTGTGCCACTGCGTCGGCAGCATTTCTTAGATTAGCTGCTGGTTCCCAGGTGCGCTCCTCTTCAGAGTAACTGGACCAATGGACTAAATATTCCTTCTTCCTCCCTTTTGCTTGTGCATCCACAATATGGTTGACTTCGTATTTGGCTTCAAGCTCATCAGATATAAAGACCGGGCCAGGGTTGAAGACCAGTTGGCCGTCAAAGCCATAAACATATTTTTTGATCCATGATATGTTTACCACTGGATGTATTTTTATTGTTTTAAGCAGGTGCAGTTCCACTGCATTACTGCTAATAAGCTTAATTATTTTAAAGGGGCCCAAGAACTTTTCTGTGAGCTTCCTTGATTGGCATGTGACGTGCAGGTTTTCTGTGGAAAGGAGAACTTCATCTCTGATCGTGTATTTTGGGGCATTAGAGCGGTGCTTATCTGCTTGGTTTTTCATATGTAATTGCACTTTTTCAAGAGAGTGTCTAGTCTCTTCTAATACTTTAGTTACGTTATTGGTGAGCTTATCAGCAGCCAGTGCCTTTGAGGTGCCTGGTTCTATCCCCATGCAGGGTTCGTAGGTCTGTGTGATCTCGAATGGAGTTCTCTGTATCGAAGCTTGCTTCTTTGTGTTATAGCTGAACTGGGTGATGGGTAACCATTTGGCCCATTGATCTTGTTTTCATGGCAGAAGATCCAAAGATACTGCTGTAGATCTCAAATCATTCTTTCCGTTTGACCGTCTGTCTGTGGGTGAGTGGCAGTGGATAATTTAGGTTTGATGCTCAGCCGATCTAGCAGCGAGGTCATGGCTTTGGATGCAAACTGCAGTCCTCTGTTGGATATAATAGAACATGGAATCCCATGATTGGTCCACATGTGTTTTAAATATAGTCATGCCATATCTAGCATGGTGGCCATCTTGTTGCAGGGGATGAGTTCCACTTCTTTGCTGAATCAGTCAATGACTACTAAAATGGAATCAGAGCTCATAGATAGTAGCAGATCCATCATGAAGTCTGCCAAGACATCAAGCCATGGAGTGTTTAGTAGCTCCAAGGGGATGAGCTTGTTCACTGGGGGTTTATTGCCTGTTTTTGTGCATTGACATACATTGCATCTAGCAATGTAGTCTTTTACATAGGTGGCCATTCCTGGCCATATATAGAATTTGGCTACCAAAGCCAAGGTTTTGTCAATGCCTGGGTGTCCTACCGCTGGCATATTGTAACAACTTGTGACTATATCTCTCCATAAATTTGGTTCATTTGAAACAAAGATCTTCCCATCCTTTCTTAGGAGTGGCTCTATGAGATTCTCATCATAGCCCTGTTTGTAGAGCTCTTGGATTTCCTTCTCTTTCATGAGAAGTACTTTTCCCTTAATGCACTTTAATAATTTATTGCCTTCATCTTGGACCAAAATGGTAGTTCTGATCCACTCCAGCAGGATTACAAGAACTTGCTTGTTATCTGCTTCGATTTCTTCCATGTTATCTTCTCTTTTAGAGAGAGCATCAGGAAAGAATGCTGGGACAAGAAAGCAAAGCAGATCAGGGAAAGAAAATGCTTTATATGTGACAAGATTGGATGCTTCGCAAAGAAGCATTCAAGAAAAGAAAGGAGCCCACTTCCAAGGAAACAAGGCAATTCAGCCAAAGCAAGAACTCTTGAGGTTGAGCAGAAAGATGAAATGTTGAAGTATGTGCAACAATTGGAAGCTCAAAACATCCCAAAAGATGAGGTGTTATGAATCCTCAAATAATGCTTCAAAGATGATGAAGGAGAAACCATCACCAGGGTGGAAACCATGTTTCTTACCAGGGTTTTAAAAAGGAGCCAAGAATTGACATCTTGTGCTCCAAGCTATTCCTCTGTACTGGTATCCAATGATGAGAAATCTATATCTATTTCAGTTTCTCTGTCCACTACTGAAGGAAAAAGTGTCGAAACCACCACTGCTCTTATAGATTGTGGAGCCACTGGATCATTTATCAACCTCCATTTTGCCAAAAGAATTGGAAAAACTCCCCAAATCTCTCCTTGCCATCAATGTGGATGAATCAAACAATAAAGCAGGAATAATCTGATACAAAACAAAGCTATCCCTATGAATCAATGGGGTAGAAGAGAATTGGACCTTCCTGGTACTCCCCACCTGTAAGGAAAATATCATCCTAGGAATGACCTGGCTCCAACAACACAATCCCCTCATCAACTGGGTCACTGAAGAAGTGACTATTACAGGACAAGAAAAAAGACCTTGAAAAGACAATAAAAAGGCTGTCAATCAATGATACCTCTTAAGATATCTAGGGTTTCATGAAGATTACTAAACTTACACAAGGTACAACTGAAGATACCAAGTGGAAGAAATTAGGAGAACTACCATATCAACAACGATGGAAGCGCAGAAAGAGAAAGAAGTCAGATAACTATCCAAAGCATACAAAGAATACCAGGATGTATTTGAAGAAGAAAAGATGGACCAACTTTCCCCCTCCAGATCCTATGACCATGCAATAAACTTAAAAGACACCTTTACACCAAAGTGAGTCAAGGCATATCCACTATCCCTGCCTGAGCAAGAGGCATGTAAGAAGTTTGTAGAAGAACATCTAGCAAATGGAAAAATACAACCTTCGAAGTCTCCCCAAGGCACACTATTTTCTTTGTTGCAAAAAATGATGGGAAGTTAAGACCCTGCCAGGATTATCGCTACCTAAATGAACATACTGTCAAAAATGCCTATCCTCTTCCCCTGATCTCAGAACTAGTGGACAAACTCAAAGGATCCACCATTTTCACCAAGCTTGACATATGATGGGGATACAATAACATCCTCATAAAATCTGAGGACAAATGGAAGGCAGCCTTCATCACACCAATGGGACTCTTCGAACCAACAGTTATGTTCTTTGGGTTGTGCAATTTCCCTGCCACCTTCCAAGCCTTCATAAATTATGCCTTTGGAGACTACATCACTGAAGGGTGGCTCATAGTCTATATGGACAACCTGGCAATACATTCCACATATCCCACAGTTCATATGGAATGGACCATCAAGGTTCTACAATGACTCAGGAAATTGGGACTCTCTGCCAAAGTAGAGAAATGCTCATTTGACCAGCCAAGCATAAACTATCTTGGACTAGTAGTATGACCTGGAGAAATAGCAATGGATCCTACCAAGCTCTCTGCAATCAAGGAATGGATTAGCCCAGAAAATGTCAAACAAGTCCAATCCTTCCTAGGCTTCTGCAACTTCTACTGAAGATTTATCCCCAACTTCTCCCAGAAAGTACAACCATTGGTAGAGCTAATCAAGAAAAAGGAGAGATGGGTATGGATCAAGAAAAGGCAGCGAGCCGTTGACGAAATGAAAAAAATCTTCTCCACCCAACCAGTGCTCAAACTCCCTGACCCCACAAAGCAGTACTTTGTGATGACAGACACCTCCCTTACTGCTACAGAAGGAGTATTAATGCAGAAGGATACAAATGGGGATCTTCACCCATGTTTCTACAGGTCTTCCACCCTCTCAAAAACAGAACAAAACTATGACATCTATAACAGGGAACTATTGGCAGTAGTCTTCACCCTGGAGGACTGGAGACATCACCTCCTAGAACCAATGCATCCAGTAGAGATTCTTACAGACCACAAGAATCTCACCTACTTCTGCACCCCTAGGAAGCTGAGTAGGAGACATGCACAATGGCAAATGTTCTTACAAGACTTTGATCTCACATTTACTTATGTACCTGGAATGCAAATGGGATCAACAGACACCCTGTCCAGAAAAGATGTGATTGACACCACTGAAGACAATAACCTAGTAACCCTTCTACCAGACAACCTATTCATCTGATCCTTGGATATAGCATTAAAAGAGAAGATTAACCAAACTACTGCCAGTGACCCATTCGTAATAACTGCTCTCAAAGAAATATATCAAAACAAAATCCCTCTCCCACATTCTCTATTCTCAGATTGGGCATATTCTGAGGGGAATCTTTATTTCAAATGACATCTCTACATCCCAGAGGAGGCACAACATACTCTAGTATCCTCCATACACTCCTCTCTAGCTAGAGGACATGCAGGACAGCTCTGCACTCTCTCTCTTCTAGAAAAAAACTATTGGTGGCCAGGAATGGCTATCTTTGTATGCAGGTACATCACTGGCTGTGCCACTTGCCAGGCCAACAAGGTTAACATCCATCCCACAACACTGTTACCTATGCCCATCACATCTAATTGTACCTTACCTTTTCAGCAAATCTCCATGGATCTTATCACTAGACTGCCTCTATCACAAGGATTTGATTCCATCATGGTCATGGTCGACCATGGGCTTACAAAGGGGGTAATCTTCTGCCCTTGCAACAAGAACATTACTGCACAGGGGGTGGTCAAACTTTTTTACACCTGTGTTTTCCCATGTTTTAGCCTACATGACAAATGCATCTCAAACAGATGACTCCAGTTTGCCTCCATTTTTGCCAAAGAATTGGCAAAGCTACTGTAATATGATCTGGTGCTATCATTTGCATATCACCCTCAAACTGATGGAGAAACTGAATGAGTAAACCAGGAGTTGAAAACCTACCTAAGGCTCTTCTGCTCCCAAGACAACCATAAATGGGCAGAACTCCTTTCCATGGCAGAGTTCCATCACAACTCAGCAGTACACTCCTCCACCAAACAATCTCCATTTAAGTTGATGATGGGCTATGAATCCAAAGCTTACCCTAAAATTGGCAAGACCTTTGTACTGGCACTAGATGAAAAAATGACCCAATTGGAAAAAGCAAGGAATGAAGCACTGGCAGCAAACGAGCAAAGTAGAAATATCATGGCAAATTGGCATCATAAACCCTTTACCTCCTGAAAGATAGGAGACAAAGTTTGGCTAGAAGGAACGAATCTATCCACCAACTACCCATCAAAGAAACTCGCCCCTAAATAAGAAGGCCTCTTTGAAATCTCCCAAGTACTGTCCAAGGTGTCCTACCAACTCAGACTTCCCCCAACCTGGAAAATCCATGATGTCTTCCACGCTTTCCTGCTATCCTCATTCAAGGAAACTGTGGAACATGGAAAGAACTATTTTCAACTGCCACCAAATCTGATTGATGAAGAACAGGAATGGAAAGTAGAAAGAATCATTGTGCACCACAAATCAGCAAACAGGAGGCAGTACCAGATCCAATGGAAAGGCTATGGAAGTAGTGACAACACCTGGGAATCAGCAAGAAACCTACAAAACACCCTCCCTCTACTAAGAGCCTATAAAATCAATAGGAAACTCACCTAGAGGATTCATCCTTCTGCACATGTCTTCCCCCATCAATGCCTCCTCTTCAAAACCAAACAAATCAATCAGAAACTTTGACCTTTTTGCCACAGAATTTGTATTTCAGCAGACTGACTCCATTACCTCCCTACCCTCTCTTCCAGTTCGTTCCAGTACCTGGCTTCCCCAGCTGCTTTCTAATGTGCCCACTGCCTCCCAGTTACCCACAGAAATACCCTCTTTGTCACCATCCTCGAGTGCCCAGCCCTATATACCAAACTTGTTGACCTTCCCCCATTCTTGGAGGGGGAGTTATTCCCCTCGCTTCTTTAATACTATCAGAAACAATCCCTTGCCCTTACTTACAACAAGGAGAGAGCTCACTCCAACCCTTCCGCAGTGCTGTCCTTCGATGAGGGAATCAACTTCACCCTCCACGAAGCAAGGAGCTATGTTCTATACCTGTTGTTTGACCAGGGATTCTGCAGAGTCATCAACTCACTTCCCAGACTGTCCATACAAGCATACCTGCGACCCATTGTTAAAGCTGTCAACTCAGAAGACTGTAAGAAATATCTCATCGACACAAAATACCTAGAACATGCTGTATCTCTAGCCAATGCCCCTTTGTATGAGAAATGTTTCCCACACTGAGCTGCCCTTAACCCCCCAATCATTAGACCCAGGAGGACCACTTCTGGAACAAATGTTTGAGGCAAGAAAGATTCTCCACCTCCTGTCCTCCCCTGCAACTCCCTCTGAAAATGAAACACCTACTCCGCCCAGACACCTCATACCCCTAGTTCTGTCTTGGAAGAGCTCTCACAAGCCTAAAGAAAAATCTAAGAAGAAGATCATGGTCGCATTCAGACTCCCCTCCTCCTCTACCTATTCTAGAAAGAGCACACCCAAGACCCCTGACCCCCTATCCAGGTCTCTGTCCCCCCCTCAACAAATTAAATCCCCCAGAATCATCTGCTTCTCCTGTGGATCCCCAGACCACATCTGACCTCACTGCCCCTAGACATTCCCAGAGTGCGTGCCCACAGAATTGATGCTTTGCCTGTGGAGGAAGGGGACACCTGGCCAACAAATGCCAGTACTGGAATGATGGAGACGATGACAATGTCATCGAGAATGAGGGAGACCCATTTGGGTTTTGAAAGTACTGAGTCAGAGTCTCAGTCTTGCAATGGGAGCAATGTTATAATTTCCACATCCTTGCACTCCTCAGATTACATTTCCTATTCTGATATGATCTTTGCTTCCTTTGAGGATGATTCTATCTATTCTTTCCCTGCATTATTCTGATATCATTTGATGATCATTCCCTTTATAGCTTTCCTGATCATCACAGCACAGTAGAACTGCCTTTATTTCATTGCCTTTCTAATCATCATTGTGCAGCTAGATCTGTGCAGCTATAGCCTTTTTGATGGACACTGTCCTCCACAGCCTATTTCTCTTTTGAAGCGAGTATTCCTATGACCACAGCCTTGGTAGCAGGTATATATATTCCCAAATATTCCCTAGCTAGATCTACACAATTCATGTAGTGCCTGCAATCTGGACCTGAGTGTGTTGCCTCTTGTCTGAGACCCCCCCACATCTATTGGACCTAGTGTCGCCACAAAGGACACTCTATAGCTATCAGGAAGGACTGTCACTGCGTGTTCCATCCTAAGTTGCACAATAACCAAAAGCATAACACCTCTGGGGTTTTCTCAATGAGCATCTTATAAACAAGTTCATCCATAACTCTTCATCTCCTCATGCTGCTTCCATCCTATTTGTCAAGAAGAAAGATGGCTCTCTCTGCCTATGTATCAATTTCTGAGGTCTCAATAAGATCACAAAAAAGGACTGATACTGTCTTCCCCACACTTCTGACCTTCTCGATGCTTTGAGCAGAGCTAAGATCTTCACCAAGCTCGACCTCCAGCATGCCTACCACTTGGTCCACATTGCTGAAGAAGACCAGTGGAAGACATTATTCCAAATCTGCTATGGCTCATTTGAGTGGCTGGTAATGCCCTTCAGTCTCACCAATGCTCATGTGGCATTCTAGAGATTCATGAATAGCCTTTCTGAGTAAGGCAGGTAAGCAGAATCATGATGAAGAAATAGTTCTGGATGAACTTGCAATAAAAGTTGGCAAAGCAAAGGAACACCTGAATGTTCTTGACCTTCCAAGGTTCAGGCCAGTTGAGGACCATTTTGATTTTGTCATGGGCCATGGTAAGTCTGAATGGAGAGAGAATATATCTGAGGTACACAACTGTCTTCAAATGGAATTCACACTTCTCCAGTTTCAGAAAGAGTTCATGAGTGCAGAGGTGCCAGAGGACTTCTTTAATGTGTTTCCAGTGAGAGGTGACATTGGAGGAGTAGATAAGGATGTCATCAAGATAGACCACAATGCAGACATTGAGGAGATCCACAAAAATACAGGTCTCTTTGAGAGAACCTTCCTTGCTTGATGCCCCTTATTTTGTCATCTTTCCTGGAGTGCTTTGTAGCCTTCTCTATTCATCCATCTACAGTCTCTGGTTCCTTCTCTCCTTCAATAATCTTGTGGACCAAGTGACTGTCCAGTCCTCTCATATAGTATTTAATGAGAGATGGTTGATCCAAAAATTTGGCTTTGCTCATGAGGAGTCAGAAGTCTGTGTTGTAGCAGTCTATAGCATTAAGCCCTATCCCTTTCATTCTTAGGAAGTGTAGTTTGCTTCTTGCATCTGCAGCGGTTTTCTTGCAAAAAAAGGCTTGTTGGAATTGTTTGATAAACTCTTTCCAATTCTCTGCTTTGACAACCCCTTCGTGGATGTCTTTAGTTCTGTTTCCACATGCTGCCTGCCACAACCTTCTGTCATTCTGTTTAAAATAGTTAAGATTTTTTGTTTGTCATTGTATAAGGTGGGGTTCATCTTGAAATATGCATCCATAGCATAGATCCAATACTCTGCTGTCTCCACTTTCCCATTGAAGGGCTCTGGAAGACCAGCTCTCTGTTTTGTGTCTCTGGAACTACTCATTTCATTATTAATCTCTTCTGGTTTGTGATACACTTCTATAGGTTCTCCTTGTGGGAGTACTTCACTTGGCTCTTGTTGAGAGGATGGGGGTGGGTTCCATGATAGAGAAGGTTGTCTTCTTCCAAAGCGAGGGGAAAAGGTGGTGTTCCAACTTCCTGATGCTCTGCTTTTCTCATTTTGGGATAGGGTTTTGGATACTCTTTGTAATCTCTCTTGTTCTCTGTAGTAGGCCTCGTCTTCATCTGATAGGGGCACTCCAAATCATTTGGAAATATTGGGCAACAAGTCAGAAGGAGTAATGCCAAGGGCATCCTCCGAGTTTGCAAAATAATTGGTGTTTTAGTTGATGAGCAGGTAGAACATTGTTTCTTTTAAGGAAAGCTGCTTGTTCCTTGATGATGTGGAGTTCCTGGAGAATATTTTGTTGGATGTAGAGGAGGGAGGATAGTTCCAGGATGGGCAATCCTTCTACACAGGGGTAGAAATAAAAAAAAGCTAGATCTTTTATTATACTTTTGGTTATTGTATAACTTAGGATGAAACATATAATGTGCCACTACATAAATTGTAGGGAATATTGTACATGGCACTGGGAATATATATACTGGCTACTAAAGCTGTGGTCATAGGAATACTTGCCCCAAAAGAGAAATAGGTTGTGAAGAGCAGTATCAATTAGAAAGGCTATAGCTGCACAGATCTAGCTGTGCAATGATAATGTTAAATCTGTGTTCTCTAGGTGTCTTCCAAGAAAGTCCGGAGGTCAGAGGAGAAGTTTCATAGGAGTAACTGGAGGTCCAATAGAGGTAGGTGGCAGATAGGACTTGGCGCAGGACTTATGTGTTGCGCCCTTGCCTAGACTTGGCATCCTAATTTCAGAGCACAGAACAGAGGTTGACAGAGAGGAGAGAAGAAGCAAAGAGTGGCGAAAGCACACCAAGAGAGGATAGAATAACATTGATATTTGTACTAAGAAATACAAGGAGTAGTACAAAGCTTATATACTAATTGTCAGAGTATGATTGCATAGTAATGAAACAAGTAACTGTTAAATAAGCATAAATCAAATAGTGGCAAGGAAACACACATCAAATCAAATAATAGTGAGTAAATGTCATAAATCAAATAGCACATAGATACATCAAGTGGAATATCAATCAGAAACATATATCAATGTCATCTATGAACATAAGACAGGAATGGAGATCCAGAGGGGATGGACAGAAGTTTGAACAGATAGGGAAGTACCTGAGTCTCAAAACCAAGTAAGAGAACTGGAGATCATATCAGTATACTCAGAGTCGGGCAGATTGCGTGATAGGGGTTTGGAATAGAATATGACAGATAATCAAAGTGGCAATGAAATAAAGGCAGTTTTACTATGCATTAATGATCAGAAAAGCTATGAAGGAGGCAGAGAAAGAATAGATAGAATTGTCCTCAATGGAGGCAAAGACCATATTAGAATAGAAAGCATAGTCCAAGAAGTGCAAGAACGTGGAAATTGTAACACAGAGTCAGGCAGACCACAGGATAGGGGTTTGGAATGGAATATGACACTTATGTTCATCAGATGATGTTAATATATGTTTTTAATCAGTATTCTGCTTGACGTATCTATGTGCTATTTGATTTATGACATTCACTCACTACTATTTGATTTAATGTCTGTTTTCTTGTCAGGAGACTGTGCAGGCCATATCATAGTTCCAAAATTTTACTGTTATAAATGCTCTTTTCCTATGCTTTATTTTTTTACTTTCACTTGATTCAAACTCTAGATGTTCTATATAAGGGAACACTTTTCCATCACAAGATGAATGGACTCATTATATATTCACTTTTCATATCACGTGACCCTTGTTATGTGACTTCTCACATGACTCTCTTTAAACAATTATGCTTACCCATGAGGGCTAAACCCTTATCTCTTATCTATGATATCACATGCTTATCATCCAATAGGATATGATTCATGCTATCATCCAATCATGTAATTCTTTCTTATCATTGTATGATACCCCATTATGGTATTTACACAAACATGTACATACATGTAGGATAGTATATAAACCCTCAGGCGGTAGACTGGATTTCCAGTTTACTTGTTCTCAAGTTTTCCCTTATCCCCACTACCCTCTGAGCCAAGAGTCCTCTAGTCACAAGGCTATTGGGTTTTTGAGTTGTTTCACTTACTCTCCAAGCCATTCCTTCATTCTTATGCAAGTATGCTTGGAGTCATTGTTCTGCTGAAAGATAATGTCAGAAGGATGGAGACCATAAAACTGCAGAGTATTTAGCAGTTCATCCTTCAAAATGTGAAGGTAAAGGTCCCCATCCATCTTACCATCAATCTTTGAGGCATAGCCAACTCCCTGCCAAGTCATATATCCCCACATTATCAAAGAATCTCCTCCAAACTTAACTGTTCCTTCTACCACCTAATCATTGAGCCTCTCACCTGCCTTTTTCCACATCCACTTGCACCCATCTGACCCTAGGTGATTGATTTTGGTCTCATCTGATCATACTACCTTCTTCCAATCCTCCACAGTCCAATCCTTATGAGCATAGGCATAATCCAAACGAGCCTTGCAATGCTTTGCTGAGAGAAGAAGTTGTTTGCACTTGACTATAGCCTTCATTTCAATCTTTTTCAAGTGCCTACACACTGTGTGGGTAGAGAGGGGTTCATTGACAATATTGGTGAGTGCCCTGATAACCTGAACTGCATTATCTGCCTTTCCTAAAAAAATAAAATAAATAGCATGATACATATTGGTAGGGAAAAGCTTGGAGGGGCAATCACCAGTAGCCTTCTGAAGCTCAGAAGGCACTTTGGAGTGGAGTCTGGATATAATGGACACATAAAGACCAGTGGTTGATGCAATGGAGTAGGCAAATTGACCAGCATCAAGCATAGATACAATGTAATTTTTCTGAGCAAAAGAGAGAAATCTCATAATGATGGAGTTGAAAAGAAAAAGGTGTGTGAACTATTTCAAACTCAGACGGGATATTTAGATGTATATATTTGTTTGTATAACCAAACATGACCAATTATCATATGATTTCAATGAAATTATTAAAAGGTGCAAAACTATTGCAATGGTATTACTGTTTTGAAATGGCCATATCTCCACAGCCACTGAGCCAAATCACATGACCCAGTGAGCAAATATGTAGCCAAGGGTCTGTACTCTGTTTGTCTCCACCAAAGCAAAGTGACATTCCCACAGTTGTTTGCAGTGTGCTTCTTGCACAGCATTAGGGTTAGGTATTCCAACAGTTTTGCACCTCACTGTTTATAGTTGGAGTTTCACTGCCATTGCTCTTAGCATTGGTAATTGCACACTCTTTTACTATACTTGTTACATTTGACACTTACTTGCCATATCTGTACATTTGGCATTGTTTACATTGTATCCGTTATAGTCGGAGTTTCACTGTCATCACTTCTTAGTTTCTGACAGTGAACTCCAGGTATTGTACACTTTACATTACACCCAATTCATAGTTTCTGACAGTGAACTCCAGCTGTGATATTCCAGCTGTTAACAGGTTATGAGCCCCACGCTTTAAAAAGCTGCTTTAACACCGGAACTGTCAATTTCTTCACAAGGAAAATTTTCGGCTCGAACCAGCCATTACTCGGCTCCCCATCGCTTCCATTCGCTTCCAACATGATCCTCGTGTCCTTATCGCTTCAGATTACCTCGCATCAGCTCTATCATTGTCTTATCACATCACCATATCCTCAGTTCAGCATCCTTGCCCCAGATCTTGTCAAATCATGAGGGCATCATCCTATACCATTCCCCAGCATCGTCCAGACGCATTGCTTGATGAGACATCACCCTACAACATCTCGGAACGCGCTGGCAACTCATCTATCTGATCTAGTGACCCCTCAGATCCATTTTCACCACTATAGCTGGATGCAGACCATGATTGGAATGCAGATTCCGGAGCCACCTCTCATATGACCCCACATTGCCACTGGTTGCGCAATTATGCACCCAAACGCATTCCTATCAAGCTCACAGACAACACTGTGGTCTACTCTTCTGGTGTTGGAACTGTAGTATTCCACCCAGTCATTGATGGAAAGCCCAGACAAGCAATCAAGTTCAGTAATATCCTACATGTCTCCCAACTGCGAACAAATCTCATTGCCGTCTTGTACCTCACTCAACACAAATCATTTGAGGTAAACATCAATTCTACTCACATATCATTCTCCAAACCTCCTGGACCACCGCTTTTTGTGGCTACCATCAACTCCAACAATGCTGCCTTCTTGGATGGTCATACTGAGGTGAATGCAGAGTATGCGCACCCAGCGACGACCCTACCACTTGATTTTAACACTCTGGCATCGCCGATTCGTGCACCACAACACCACAGATATGAAAAGGCTCTTTGAGCGCGATTTGGTGACTGGAATGCGCCTCGACAGCAAATCAGTACCAGATCTGATCTGTGAGCCATGCCTTGCAGGCAAAATGCATGCAAACCCATTCCCTCCATCACATGTTGACAGCTGGTATATCACAGCTGGAGTTCACTATCAGAAACTCATGTATTTGATGTAATGTGAAGATTACAGTACCTGGACTTCACTGTCAGAAACTAAGAAGCAATAACAGTGAAACTCCGACTATATATAGTGTTTACCTATTCCTGTGGTAATATGTGCAAACAAACCAATAAGGAAGATTACTAAGTAAAAGAGTGTGCAATTACCAATGCTAACACTCCCCCCTGATTGTGCATCTCTGTAGTAAATGAAAGAAAGAGGAAATAAACAAACTAAGTTGCTGGTAATGGTCCTAGACCAAGCATTGAGCAGAAATACTGCACTTTCACTCTAGGGAGCACTTTAGTGAGTAAATCAGCAGGCATTTCACCTGTTGGAACAAATTTGGGTGAAATAAGCCCTTTATCCACCACATCTCTTAACCAGTACCATCTAAGGTCCAAATGCTTCATTCGGCCATGGTGCTCCGGGTGTTTGGCAACCTGGATTGCGGACTGATTGTCCATGTGTAGGGTGGACGCACTAGAGGTCTCAAAGCTGAGTTCTGCAAGCAATTTGCGCATCCAGACAATCTCCTTGCCTGCCTCACATGCGGCCACATATTCAGCCTCAGTAGTGGACAGCGCAACAATGGGCTGGTGCTTGGACATCCAGGATACGACACCAGTACCTATCTTGACAACATAAGCACCAGTAGAGCGTCCAGAATCCTTGCAACCACCATGATTTGCATCAGAGAAGGTCGAGAATAGTTTAGGATTGGATGGATCAGGTGAATAAGTGATTCCAAAGCTCAGAGTGCCTTGGATATAGCGAAACAAGTGCTTGATTGCGTTCCAATGTGCTATACCTGGATCAGAAGTGAAAGATGCGAGTTGCCCAACAGAATAGGCGATATCTGGATGAGTAGTGCATGCCAGATACTATAAAGAGCCAATAGCACCTCCAAAGTTGACAGAACGCATGAAATTGCGCTCTTCTGTTGTTCTAGGGCCCTGTTCGCGTGATAAGCAAAGTCCTGGGTCCATAGGTGTTGTCACAGGCTTGCAATCGCCCATATTGTATTGAGATAGCATATCAATGCAGTATTGGCGCTGGGACAGTGTTCCTCTTCATCATCTGAGTCGTCAGAGTCAGAAACGAGCTGAGCTGGGCTCAATCTCTACCATTCGCGCAGTTTCTGTCTATTTCTGACTGGTAATCGAGCTCCAATGCCAATAGGGCTCGGTGGACGCTCAATCTCGACTGGTTCGATCTTTGGAGATGGTTGTGGGGTAGGATCAGTTGTTGGCAGCTCAGGTGTGTGTTGTAGCTGTGCAGGAGCTGGAATTTGCGGATGGGGATCTTCATCCTGCTCATCATCAGACCCAGGCACCCCCCCAGGATGTAGAATCCCTGGAGCGTCATTATCAGCATCAGAGAACTCGTCGAAGAGTGTAGGGGGGATATAGGATGGTAGTGGTGTGTTTGGGACATTTGGAGTGCTGGACTGACCATTAGGATTACCATTAGGCTTCATTGCTGCAGTATTAGGCTCAGAATGGGCCTTTTCATCGAAATCAGCGCATTCTGAGATTACAGTCTGCTTTGTTGTTGGGTTGTAGAACTTCCAGCCTTTGTAGCCATCAGGATAACCAATAAATACACACTTCTCATAGTAAGGTTGAAGCGCTGCCCTCTTGTCCTTTTGAATGTGAACATAAGCTGTTGATCCCCAGACCCGGAAGTGGGACACATCTGATTTGCGCCCATGCCAGAGTTCGAATGGTGTGGCCTTGTCCAGAGCGGCTGTAGGGCACCTATTCCATACATGAACGAGCGCTCCAAGTGCCTCGCCCCAGAATGCCATGGCTAGTCCAGATTCCTTTAATGCGCTCAGATAGGACTCGATTTGCTCGTTCTGCCACTCCATTTTGCTGAGGACGCACCCGGACTATGTGTTGGCACTCTATACCGCATTCCTGAGTGAACTTAAGCATCTCATTGCTCATGTACTCCCCTCCCTTGTCATGTCGAAGTGTTTTCATGCGTTGCTCGCTCTGGTTCTCTGCAAATGCCTTAAACTGCTTAAAAGCGTTGAAAACGTCCGATCTGGCTTTGATAGCCAGCACAAACCAGAATCTTGAATAAAAGTGACCCAATAGTGAAATCCAGAGAAGGTTGGGTAAGGTACTGCATGCACATCAGAGTGTACAAGCTCCAGGGGACGCGAAGCGCGCGATTTCGATGAGGGAAATGGATTTGCATGCATTTTGCCTGCTAAGCATGGCTCATAGATAGGATTAGGTGGTGATTTGCTGTCCAAGCGCATTCCAGTCACCAAATTGCACTCAAAGAGTGTTTTGATGTCAGATGAGTTGTGGTGAGCAAATCTGCGGTGCCAGAGTGATAGATCAAGCGGTAGAGTTGTTGCTGGGTGCGCATACTCTGTAATAGCCTCAGTGTAGCCATCCAAGAATGCAGCATTGTTCGAATTGATGGTAGCCACGAAAAGCGGTGGTCCATGAGGTCTAGAGAATGTTATGCGGGCAGAATTTGTTAGCATTGGTGATTGCGCACTCTTCTACTATACTTGTTACACTTGACACTTACTTGCCATATCTGTCCATTTGGCACTGTTTACACTGTATCCTCTATAGTCGGAGTTTCACTGTCATCACTCCTTAGTTTCTGACAGTGAACTCCAGGTATTGTATACTTTACATTACACCCAATCCACAGTTTCTGACAGTGAACTCCAGCTGTGATATTCCAGCTGTTAACAGAATTAATGTTGACCTTGAATGATTTGTGTTGAGTGAGGTAAAGGACGGCAATGAGATTAGTGCGCAGTTGTGGGACATGTAGGACATTACTGAACTCGACTGCTTGACTTGGCTTTCCATCTATGACTGGGTGGAATACTACAGTTCCAACACCAGAAGAGTAGACAACTTTGTTGTCTGCAAGCTTGATAGGAATGTGTTTGGGCACATAATTGCGCAACCAGTGACGATGTGGGGTCATGTGAGAGGTGGCTCCGGAATCTGCATTCCAGTCTTGGTCTGCATCTAGCTGGAGTGGTGAAAAGAGGTTTGAGAGGTCACTAAATCGGATAGACGAGTTGCCAGCGTGTTCCAAGATGTTGTAGGGTGATATATCATCAATCAATACGTCTGGACGACGCTGGGGAATGGTATAGGCTGATGCAGTCATGATTTGAGAAGATTTGGGGAAGTGTGATGATGTGAGGATAAGGTAGTCAGATAAGACAATGATAGGGCGGTCCGAGGTGATTTGAAGCGAAATGGACGCGAGGAATGAAATGGAAGCGAAATTAAGCGATGGGGAGCCGAGTATTGGCTGGTTCGAGCGGAAAATTTTCTCCCTGCAAGAAATCGACAGTTCCGGTGTTAAAGCAGCTTTTTAACGCCTGGGGCTCATAATCTGTTAACAGCTGGAGTATCACAGCTGGAGTTCACTGTCAGAAACTAATGTATTCGATGTAATGTAAAGTGTACAATACCTGGAGTTCACTGTCAGAAACTAAGGAGTGATGACAGTGAAACTCCGACTATAAAGGATACAATGTAAACAATGCCAAATGGACAGATATGGCAAGTAAGTGTCAAGTGTAACAAGTATAGTAGAAGAGTGCACAATTACCAATGCTCCCATTCGAATCCTGGGCGCTGGAAGAAGCCACGGGCGACTAGTCGGCCTTTGTAACGCTCAAAGGAGCCATCAGCACGATATTTCTTGGTAAACACCCACTGCCCCCCCAGGATGTAGAATCCCAGGAGTGTCATTTTCGTCATCAGAGAACTCGTCGAAGAGTATAGGAGGGGTATAGGTTGGAATTGAAGGGATTGGGACATTTGGAGTGCCAGACTGACCATTAGGATTTCCATTAGGCTTAACTGCAGCAGTATTAGGCTCAGAATTGGCCCTTTCGTCGAAATCAGCCCCTTCTGAGATAACAGTCCACTTGGTTGTTGGGTTGTAGAACTTCCAACCTTTTGTTAGCATTGGTTTTGCGCACTCTTTTACTTAGTAAGCTTCCTTATTGGTTTGTTTGCACATATTACCACAGGAATAGGTAAACACTATATATAGTCGGAGTTTCACTGTCATTGCTCCTTAGTTTCTGACAGTGAAGTCCAGGTACTGTAATCTTAACATTACATCCAATACATTAGTTTCTCTCAGTGAACTCCAGCTGTGATATTCCAGCTGTTAACACCTTTGTCTCCTTTGCTCCACTCTTGTCTCCTTCCACTCCTACTCTATTGTCTAACTCATCCAACTCTGTCTCATCTCCACTTTAACCACCAGTAAATAAGGGCACTGGACTTGAATAAGAGCACACATCACATATGGTGAAGTTGAACCCTTATAGTACACAGCACAACATTGAAGTTCTGAAGTTAGCAGTTCCAGCCCTAGTAGACCTGAACTTGACAGTCTCCTACTAAAGCACCCTATCCTTCTTGCTCCTGTCCCATTGGGATACCCTGCATTCCCAATACATGGCACCGTGTTTAAGTAGTGTCTAGAGGGAAGGCTATGTATAGCTTAAAGGGGAAATATTGCCCTATAAGAAGAAGGGCTGTGGAGGATCAGGGTGTCTGTGTTACAATTTCTACTTTGCTGCATTCCTTGAACTACCATTTCTACTCTGATATGATCTTTGCCTTCTTTGAGGACAATTCTATTTAATATTTTTCTGCCTCCTTTTAATGATCAATTCCCCTCATCACTTCATTAATCATTAGTCCATAGTTGAACTGCCCTTTACTTACTGCTTTTTTGATTATCACTGCACAGCTAGATCTATGCAGTATTGCCTTCCTGATGGACATTGCACTTCACAACCTATG
Organism: Austroboletus cf. mucosus; assembly: GCA_038093715.1. Classification (NCBI taxonomy): domain Eukaryota; kingdom Fungi; phylum Basidiomycota; class Agaricomycetes; order Boletales; family Boletaceae; genus Austroboletus; species Austroboletus cf. mucosus. The sequence goes on along the minus strand of JBBPST010000041.1, from coordinate 10,534 downwards.
TCACTCTTGAGGCAAGTATGTTAGTGATGTGATTGCTCCCCTTTATACTTAGGAGTCAGTCAGGTTGTGACTGACAATGTGGCGCATATTGTTGTTGTTTAATGTTGTTGTTTCACTCACATTTGTAACCTGCAGAGTTCGATGTCTTCCTTCTTTAGTCTTTGACATTGGACTCCAGGTATGTGCAGCTACTCTACACCCTCAATTATAGTCTTTGACATCAGACTCCAGCTGCCTGAATCAGCTGCTTAACAGGTTATGAGCCCCGCCCTTTAACAGCACTCTTTTTACCACCCTTAATCGCTACCTACGCAGTTTATTTTCACCATTCCCAACTCCGCTACATCCATCAGAAATTGCTCCATTTTCCCCTATTCCACCCAAATGGCTTCAGAACAACACAACCATCGCATTTTGCCTCAAAATGGCAGCAAAAGGAGATGAAGGCTCTATTGCACTCCAAATGTTAGCATTGGTAATTGCACACTCTTCTACTATACTTGTTACACTTGACACTTACTTGCCATATCTGTCCATTTGGCATTGTTTACATTGTATCCTTTATAGTCGGAGTTTCACTGTCATCACTTCTTAGTTTCTGACAGTGAACTCCAGGTATTGTACACTTTACATTACACCCAATTCATAGTTTCTGACAGTGAACTCCAGCTGTGATATTCCAGCTGTTAACACCAAAGGCCTCTGGCGCCTCATTGATGCTAAGGAAAAGTGCCCCAGCTCTGGGGACAAAGAACAAGAAGCCTGGGATGTCAAACAAGACTGGGCTGCAGGCGAGTTGATGCTCAACATCACTCCAGACCAACGAGTCCACATTCGAGCGCTTCAAGACGACCCCACTACTGCTTGGGCAGCCTTACAGAATCTCTTCATCCAACAGAAGGCCAGCACACGTTTTGTGGCCTATGATGAGTTCTTTAGCATCAGGAAGCGCTCTGACGAGTCTCTCCCTGCCCTCAGTGCTCAAGTCAAGCAGGCCATGTCCAGAATCCAAGAACTCCGCCCCAGCACCTTTGATTTGAAGACCTCTAACAACGAACTGAGCTGTATGGCGATGATTCATGCCCTAGGTCCAGACTATGCGCATTTTACCTCTTCACTTGCCCTCCTCACAGATCTTGACAAGGACAAGGTCAAAGTGGCATTTCAGACTGAGGAAATCAACAGATGACCTCGCCCAGATGCTTCTACATCATCTACCTGAAACACTCGACGTGCCTTAGACAAATCAAAGGCTGGGTGGACCTTTGACTTAAGAGAAGGAGGGACTTTATGTTAACAGCTGGAATATCACAGCTGGAGTTCACTGTCAGAAACTGAGAAGTGATGACAGTGAAACTCCAACTATAAAGGATACAATGTAAACAATGCAAAATGTACAGATATGGCAAGTAAGTGTCAAGTGTAACAAGTATAGTAGAAGAGTGCGCAATTACCAATGCTAACACTTTAGTGTAAGGAAAGATCCAAGGCTTCAAAACTGGGGAGTTACCCACAGTCACCTTGGTTTATATAGCATATGGGTACATATGTACATGGTTGTGTTAGAATCAAGTTTATACCCTAATGACCTTGTAGCTCAGTGGTTAGAGCTCCTGGTGCAGTTCATTGTACCATGATAAGAGAAAATACATGATTGGATGATAACCAGATCATACCCTATTGGATGATAAGCATATGATGTCATAGATAAGAGATAAGGGTCTAGCCCTTGCATGTGAGCATAATTGTGTAATATGGGTCATGTGAGAAGTCACATGACAAGGGTAATGTGATATGGAAAGTGAGCATACGATTAAGTCCAATCTTCTTGGTGTGGAAGAGTGTTTCCATAAGTAGAGCGTCTAGAGTTCGAATCAAGCATGAGTAGAATAATAAAGGAGTAAAAATGAGCGTTCGTAACACTACCAATGCCACTGTGCTCTCCACCACTGCTTCTGGTTGTTCCTGCAATCCCACATCTCCCTGCGCATTCTGTGAATGCCCTGGCCACTGTTTATGCAATTGCCGCAGTGCAAAATATGCAAAGGACAAATTGAAGGCCTATTGGAGTGGAAAGTGCACCAACCAGGCAAATGCAGCAGCTACCCCCTCAATAGTTGTCCCTGCTGCAGGGGGCGCTCTGCCTGTTGTGGAACGTGCTGGAAATGCAAGTCTTTGTTCTGGGGACCCCTCAGACCCTCTCTCACCGCTCCAACTTGATGCTGACACTGATTGGAATGCAGACACAGGCACCACTTCTCATATGATGCCACACCGCCACTGGCTGTGCAATTACAGCCCTAAATGCATCCCAATCAAACTTGCGGACAATACTGTTGTCTATTCAGCTGGGGTCGGTTCAGTGGTGTTCTATCCCACTCTAGAGGGAAAGAGAGGTCGAGCGGTCAAGTTTACCAATGTTTCATATTGTTACGAACGCTATACTTTATTGTATGCTTTTCACTTGATTCGAACTCTCGACCCTATGCATTAGGAAATATGTTCCCATTACTAACATTTATGACTTAGAACATTTTCTCATTTTCAAGTCACGTGACCCCCATCACATGATCTATGCCTAGATTCATCACGTGACCAGTCATGTGCCTATGACATATGCTCTAGACCCCTTATCTCTTATCTATGATGTCATACCTCATGCCTCTCTTATCTACCAATAGGATATACCCCGGCTTATCAGCCAACCATGTATTTCTCTCTTATCATCGTATGATACCCTAGAGTAGCTAGTCTACAAACATGTACATACACCATGCACGCATATATAAACCCCCAGGGTCCAAAGTGGATCCCCACTTTGAGAGTTCTGGTCATTTGGATCATTACCTCTTCCAATCCTCCTAAGACAAGCAACGTGCTTGATACCTACTTCTCTTTATCATCTTTATATTTGGAGTCGTATCATTACTCTCAAAGTCCAACAAGCCCGACTACACCGTCTCGCTTGAAAGATTACTACTCAAGACCAGTAGTAAACTCCCCCCCTCCTCACAAGTAAACGATTACTTGGCTACACTGTATCGCATAGAGGACTAACAGAAGTAGTGTCCCTATTCCCAGCAGTCCAGCAGCTCGGTGGCCCTTCTGAGGGCATCGCAAGCCGAGGAGACGATCAACCAGTGGTAGTAAAGGTCGAAGAAGAAGAGAGAGAGATCCCTGGAGAAGAGGAAACCGGGATCATCCCAGACGAGGTAGCAGCTGAGAGGGTAGCAAGGATCATCTTCGGGAGGAGCCCGTCGTTTGACATTAGGAGTACCCCAGCGAGGAGCGAGTTTGGGGAACAAGACCCCAACGACACCCTTATCCCGTGGGGAGTAGATACCGCGGAGATCGTAAGGGAGCTCATCAGAGTGGAGGTACCGCTCAGCTCATAGAGGAAGAAGTCGCATACTGGGAAGTGCAACCAAGAGTGAGAACCATCAAGAAGCCGAGGTTCCACACCCCCGCGCCGGTAATGCCATGCCCGCATCGGGTTTACGAGGCAGACCTGAGGAAAGAAAGACTCGACTGTCCTAGGCTCCGCAACGGGCCTTATTACATAACTCCATAACTCCGCCCCCGCAATCACCTTAGAAAGGTTGAACGCGGCTTACCTACAATCTCCCCCTTCTCCTTCATCGACTACTATTAATAAAAAAAACTGTCGGCATTCTCCCTCTCCCCCTATCCGTTCCTTTTGAAAAGGAAAACAAAGTACGACAACCTCTGGCAAGAATACAAAGCTGACGAGGCAGAGATAGAGTCCTGGGAAAGAAAAGAACTCAGACTCTACAAAAGACGACTGGCAGAACTTAGGAAACTCCTAGACCAGCCAGAACAAGAAAGATGTCCTACGCCTTCCTCAACACGGATGGGACAATCGCCATCGGCGAAATAGAAAATGCGATGGCATCGCTAAATGCCGAAATTACACGACTGCGTACCGACAAGGACAACGCAGAAAGGCTAGCCACGTCTCTAGCCGAAAAAGTAAAAGATGCCACGAAGGCTGCAGAAGAAGCAGACCAACGTGTACGAGAGTTCATGGGACTCCAAAACTGGACAGGAATGCCACCCTAGGGCAGAGACAGAAAGGTCAACACCACCTCCTTGGGCAGTGGAGGAAAGTGCTTTGCCTGTGGAAAGACTGGACACATGGCAAAAGACTGCCGCAACCCCAAACCCAAATGCGATGAATGCAAGTGGCAAGGGGACCACAAGACTACCTGTTCAAAAGCAGGAAGACAGGCCCGGGCGGCCGCAAAAGAAGAAGCCGGCGCCACCTCGTGGGAAGAAACGGGGAAAGCCGAAGAAAAGAAAGACGGGTCACTAGATGACCTAAAAGGAATGTCCTATGCCCAGATCCGCACCCACTTCTCGGGCAAGGGGAAGGGCAAGGGAAAAGGGAAAGCGGCCTGATCGAGCTAGGAGCTCAGGTTGCTAACAATAAAGAACAAAAACCATCCGAGGAGCCCACAATGGAAAGTGGTAAAGGAAGGCGGTTAACCGAAAGCCATCACATCAATCTTCTAAAAGAGGGATTCTTACCTCTAGACGAAGACGAGCCCCTGCCTATCCTAGAGGTAGCGGCAACCCCAGAAGGCATTGATATGCGAGTTCTGGCTGCAATGTACGCAGAACAAGAAAGGAAAGAAGGATTAGACGGTCTCATAATCAGATCACTCCAACCAAAAAGACAAATAAAACTCCCACTCCAAATTGGGAAAAGCATAAAAGATCTTCACACGGTCCAAGCCCTGCTAGACAGTGGCACAAACCAAGTGTTTATAGATCAGGCATGGGTAGAAAAACACAACCTACCAAAAAAGAAACTATCACGCCCAATCCCCGTATTTAACGTAGACAGAACAAAGAACTCCGCAGGAAATATCACACACTCAGTGGAGATAGTGGTCAACTTCCAGGAACACACGGAGACAATGACAGCCGAAGTAACCACCTTAGGAGACGTTCCACTGGTGCTAGGCTATACGTGGCTTTGTCGCCACAACCCTATGATAGATTGGCAAAAAGGAACCATAGAAATGACACGGTGTCCTCCTTCATGCCAAAAACAGAAGCACACTAGACGCATGTGTATAACAGAGGAAGAAGAAGCTGATGAACAGGAAGCAGCCTGGAAAGCTTACCACGTGCGAGCGGCGCTAGACGCCCCGCCCCCATCCGAAAAGAAAACCCTAGAAGAGATGGTACCAGACGCCTACCACAAATGGTTAAAGGTCTTTTCAAAGGAAGAATCAGAACGAATGCCGATTAGAAAACCCTGGGATCACGCCGTAGACCTAAAAGACACATTCCAACCTAAGAAAGGAAGGATCATTCCCCTCTCGGTCACAGAACAAGAGGAGGTCTCGGCCTTTATAGATGACCAGCTACATAAGGGCTACATTCGCCCATCAAAATCCCCTCAGACATCACCAGTGTTCTTTGTGCCAAAGAAAGATGGCCGAAAAAGGATGGTACAGGATTACTGATACCTAAATGAGCACACAATCAAGAACAACTACCCGCTTCTGCTGATCGGACAGCTCGTAGACATGCTGAAAGGGGCAAAACTATTTACAAAGATGGATCTCCGCTGAGGGTACAATAACGTACGCATCAAAGAAGGTGATGAATGGAAAGCAGCCTTCGTATGCTTTAGAGGTGCCTACGAACCCTTAGTAATGTACTTCGGGTTATGCAACTCCCCCGCAACATTCCAAGCTATGATGAACGAACTCTTCGCTGACATGCACGACTGTGTCGTGGTCTATATCGACGATCTGATGATATTTACAAAGACCGACTCATTGGTCAAACACAAGGCTATCGTAAAGAAGGTGCTAGCTCGCCTAGAAGAGAACGACCTCTTCATCAAACCAGAAAAATGCATGTTCCATGCCACAGAAGTAGAATTCCTAGGCATAATGGTCGGAAAAGATGGTATTCGCATGGACGAAGCCAAAGTGAAGGCAGTGTTGGAATGGCCACAGCCGAAGAATCTCCGAGGAGTACGAAGCTTCTTAGGACTAGCAAACTTCTATCGGCGCTTCATCTCCAACTATGCCTCTATTGCAAGGCCGTTGAACGACCTGACAAAGAAAGATGTCCCCTTTACGTGGGGTACGAAGCAACAAGAAGTGTTTGACATGCTCAAAAGAACGTTTACAACTGCCCCCATGTTAGCCTTCCCTGATTTAGATAATCAGTTCCGTTTGGAAAGCGATGCATCAGACTTCGCGACGGGCGCAGTTCTATCTATACAAGGAAAGGATGCTTGGCATCCAGTTGCCTTCTACTCCCACTTTATGAACGACCAGGAACGCAACTATCCCGTTGCCGATAAAGAACTCCTGAGCATAATAAGAGCCCTAGAAACGTGGAGACACTATCTAGAAGGAACACAAAACCAGTTCGAGATCTGGAACGATCACCAAAATCTCCAATGGTTCATGGTTCGCCAAGACCTGAATCGAAGACAGGCCCGGTGGGCCCAATATTTATCCAGATTCAACCATGTGTGGTGCCACAAAGCTGGTTCAACCATGGGAAAAGCCGATGCCCTATTACGAAGAGAAGACCACGCGGAGGGCATCGAAGATGACAACAAGCAGGTCTTGATGATTCGGCCAGAGCGGATCAGATCTACCATTCTGGTCCAAGATGAAGGCGATAAGTTATTACAAAGAATCCAAGAGAAGACACTTCTCCTCAAAGAGAGCGAAGTACAGAAGCTCTACGAAAAGGGCTACACGGAAGACCGGGAAAGACCCGTCCTTCACCTCAAAAATTGAATCTTTGTCCCACCAGATGAGGATCTCCGAAGAGACGTGGTAACGAAATGCCACGATACCCCCATGGCCGGACACCCCGGCATAGAGAAAACCATAGCCCTTTTGAGAAGGCACTACGAATGGCCAGGAATAGTCACCTATGTAAAAGAATATGTCACTAGATGTGATGTATGCCAACGAACCAAGACAGGCAATATGCCACCAGCTGGCAAGCTTGAATCCCTGGAATTACCAAACCTTCCTTGGGTAGACATTTCGGCAGATTTTATCACGGATCTGCCCTTATCTAAAGAATTTGACTCGGTCCTAGTAGTCGTTGACCGATTCAGCAAGGAAGTCGAATTCATCCCCTGTACGAAGTCGGTTACTGTGCTGGACACAGCCCAACTCTGTCTAACCCACGTATGGACCAATCATGGCATCCCACGCTCGATTGTATCTGATCGCGGCCCACAGTTCGCATCACAAGTGATGAAGGACCTCTGCGCACGCCTCGGAATCCAACCTAAGTTATCCACGGCATCTCACCCGCGAACGGACGGGCAAACAGAGCGTATGATCAAAGATCTCCAGCAGTATCTCCAAATGTTCTGCCATGAGAAGCAAGAAGAGTGGTCGGACTGGCTTCCGATCGCTCAATTTAGCTATAATTCTAAGAAGCAGGCTTCCACACAAAAGACCCTGTTCAAAGTAACAAGAACTTACGAACCAAGAATGGGGATAGAACCTGGCACATAAAAAGCACCCGCTGCGGATGATCTAGCCAATAACGTATCTAAAATATTGGAGAACACACGCTCCAACCTGAAGCAGCCTCAGGACAAAATGAAGATCCAGGCGGATAAACACCGCTTGGAAGCACCCAAATATCAAGTCGGGGATGAGGTGCTCCTCGCAACAGAAAACCTGCGTTTGACACGCCAATCACGTAAATTAACAGAGAAATGGCTAGGCCCATTCAGAATCACATGATGCATGGGAAAGAACGCAGTTGAACTGAAACTTCCCCGCACTATGCGTATTCACCCAGTGGTTAACATTTCCCGGGTAAAACCCTATCTATACCAACTACCCAGACAATCCACCTTCGAACCAGGCCCGGTGCATGTAACAGACGAACTCGAAGTGGAGTACGAGGTAGACCATATAGTTGACGCACGCTGGAAGGGTCGACATAAGGAATATTTAGTCCATTGGGCGGGTTACTCAGCTGAAGAATGGACATGGAAGCCCACCTCTAACTTACGTAACGCGCAGGAAGCGATTACACATTTTCACGAACTGAATCCTCGTGCTCTTGCACAATCGGCCTTCACTGACACATTCAGTCTATTTAACCCCCACGATGAACCCACCATACCTGTTGCGGTTGATCCGGTGTTTCAACCATAGAAGGGGGGTGGTGTTACGAACGCTATACTTTATCATATGCTTTTCACTTGATTCGAACTCTCGACCCTATGCATTAGGAAATATGTTCCCATTACTAACATTTATGACTTAGAACATTTTCTCATTTTCAAGTCACGTGACCCCCATCACATGATCTATGCCTAGATTCATCACGTGACCAGTCATGTGCCTATGACATATGCTCTAGACCCCTTATCTCTTATCTATGATGTCATACCTCATGCCTCTCTTATCTACCAATAGGATATACCCCGGCTTATCAGCCAACCATGTATTTCTCTCTTATCATCGTACGATACCCTAGAGTAGCTAGTCTACAAACATGTACATACACCATGCATGCATATATAAACCCCCAGGCTCCAAGGTGGATCCCCACTTTGAGAGTTCTGGTCATCTGGATCATTACCTCTTCCAATCCTCCTAAGACAAGCAATGTGCTTGATACCTACTTCTCTTTATCATCTTTATATTTGGAGTCATATCACATATGTTCCGCACCTCTGGAACAACTTGCTAGCTGTCCTGTATCTAACTTGTCATTCATCATTCCATGTTCACATCAATGCCACTCATATCACCTTCTCTCGTGCTGGAGGGCCTCCACTCTTTGTTGCGCCCATAAATGAACACAATGCCGCATTTCTGGATGGTGTAACAGCACCTATTACTGAGTTCGCCAATCCTGCTACCACTCTGCCTCTGGATTTATCCCTCTGGCATCGCAGGCTCGAGCATCATAACACATCAGATGTGAAAGCACTTCTGGAGTGAAAGCTAGTCACAGGGATGCACTTGGATGTCAAAACAGCGCCAGACCCAGTGTGTGAGCCATGCCTGGCAGGCAAGATGCATGCAAACCCATTCCCAAGCAGTTCCTGGCATGCTTCATGCCCACTAGAGCTTGTCCACAACCAAAGCTGAATATATGGCTGCATGCGAAGCAGGAAAAGAGATTGTTTGGATGTGCAAGATGCTGCAGGAGCTCGGTTTCCCACTACCCACATCATCTGTCCTGTATATGGACAACCAATCGGCCATCCAGGTTGCCAAACACCTTGAACACCATGGCCAGATGAAGCAACTCGATCTGTCCTGGTTCTGGCTGTGTGATACAGTTGATCAAGGTAATCCTAATGGTCAGTCGGGCACTCCAAATGTCCCAATCCCTTCAATTCCAACCTATATCCCTCCAACACTCTTCGATGAGTTCTGTGATGATGATAATGACGCTCCTGGGATTCTACATCCTGGGGGGGTGCCTGGGTCTGATGACGAGCAGGATGAAGATCCCCATCCGCAAATTCCAGCTCCTGCAGTACTACAATGATATTCCAGCTGTTAACAATTTGCTCGTTCTGCGACTCCATTTTGCTGAGGACGCGCCCGGACTGTGTGCTGGCGCTCTATACCGCATTCCTGGGTGTGTTAACAGCTGGAATATCACAGCTGGAGTTCACTGTCAGAAACTGTGCATTGGATGTAATGTAAAGAGTACAGTACCTGGAGTTCACTGTCAGAAACTAAGGAGTGATGACAGTGAAACTCCGACTATAAAGGATACAATGTAAACAATGCCAAATGGACAGACATGGCAAGTAAGTGTCAAGTGTAACAAGTATAGTAGAAGAGTGCGCAATTACCATTGCTAACAGGGTGAACTTAAGCATCTCATTGCTCATATACTCCCCTCCCTTGTCATCTCGAATTGTTTTGATGTGTCGCTCGCTTTCGTTCTCTGCAAATGCCTTAAATTGCTTAAAAGCGCTGAAAACATCCGATTTGGCCTTGATAGGCAGCACAAACCGGAATTTTGAGAAGTCGTCTATAAAAGTGACCCAGTAGCGGAATCCAGAGAAGGTGGGGTAAGGAACAGCGTGAACATCAGAGTGGATGAGTTCCAGAGGGCGAGATGCGCGCGATTGTGATATAGGGAATGGGTTTGCATGCATTTTGCCTGCAAGGCATGGCTCACAGATAGGATCTGGTAGTGATTTGATGTCCAATCGCATTCCAGTCACTAAATCGCGCTCAAAGAGCCTTTTCACATCAGTTGTGTTATGGTGCGCGAATCTGCGATGCCAGAGTGACAGATCAAGGGGTAGAGTTGTTGCTGGGTGCGCATACTCTGTAATAGCCTCAGTGTAGCCATCCAAGAATGCAGCATTGTTCGCATTGATGGTAGCCACAAAAAGCGTGTTAGCATTGGTAATTGCGCACTCATTTACTATACTTGTTACACTTGATACTTACTTGCCATATCTGTCCATTTGGCATTGTTTACATTGTATCCTTTATAGTCGGAGTTTCACTGTCATCACTCC
>JBBPST010000040.1:0-32209 GCA_038093715.1 Austroboletus cf. mucosus | reverse complement strand
ATATAAACCCTCGGGACGCTAGACTGGATCCCCAGTTTAGTTGTCCTCGAGTTTTCCCCTCATCCCACTACCCTCTGAGCCAAGAGTCCTCTAGTCGCAAGGCTATTGGGTTTTTGAGTGTTTCAGATTGTCAATTCTGTTTGGAATGCGATGCCTCTGACTACGCAACGGGCACAGTGCTATCTATCCAAAAGGAGGAAAAGTGGCATCCTGTCGCCTATTACTCTCACTCCATGAACGATCAAGAATGGAACTATCCCGTCGCAGATAAAGAACTTCTGTCAGCTATATGAGCTCTTGAAATGTGGAGGCACTATTTAGAAGGTGCTCGCTTCCAATTCGAAATATGGAACAACCATCAGAACCTGCAATGGTTCATGATGAGACAGGATCTCAACTGACAACAAGCGCACTGGGCGCAATATCTATCAAGGTTCAACCATGTGTGGTGCCACAAGGCTGGTGCTACTATGGGAAAAGCCGATGCCCTATCCCGCAGAGAAGACCATGCGGAGGGGATAGAAGACGATAACAAGCAGGTCTTAGTTATCCCACCAGAGCAGATCAGATCTACCATTCTGGTCCAAGATGAAGGTGATAAGTTATTAAAACGAATAAAGAAAGCAGTCCTTCTGATGAAAGAATCAGAAGTCCAGAAGCTCTATGAACAGGGCTATGATGAAGATCTCACGGAATCTACCCTGAGAAAAGACGGCAAAATTTATGTCCCACCAGATGTAGATCTACGCCGAGATGTGGTAATGAACTGCCACGATACCCCTTCCGCCGGACGCCCCGGTCAGGAAAAGACGATAGGCCTTCTGAGAAGGTTCTACGACTGGCCAGGAATGGCTAGCTATGTAAAAGACTACATCACTAGATGTGATGTGTGTCAAAGAATGAAGGCGGGCAACAAGCTGCCAGCCAGCAAGCTCGAACCCTTGGAGCTTAGCACAGCACCATGGGTAGACGTATCAGCAGATTTCCTCACAGATCTGCCCCCCTCCCATAATTATGACTCGGTTCTTGTAGTCGTTGATCGATTTAGCAAAGAGGTCGAGTTTATCCCCTGCACGAAGTCAGTTACTGCACTAGACACGGCCCGACTCTATCTAACACACATGTGAACCAACCATGGCATCCCACATTCTATCGTAGGACCGAGGCCCCCAGTTCGTGTCACAAGTGATGAAGGGACTACTAGAACGCCTCGGTATCAAACCTAAATTATCCACGGCCTCTCACCTGCAGACAGACGGACAAACAGAATGGATGATCTGAGAACTCCAGCAGTATCTCTGGACGTTCTGTCATGAGAAGCAAAACGATTGGGCTAATTGGCTGCCTATAGCCCAATTCAGCTATAACTCTAAGAAGCAGGCTTCAACACAGAAAACCCCATTCGAAGTCACACGGACTTACCAACCATGTATGGGGATAGAACCTGGCACTTCAAAGGCACCAGCCGCTGACGAACTAGCCAATAATATATCTAAAATATTAGAATCAACAAAGACCAATCTTAAGCAAGCTCGAGATCAGATGAAGATCCAGGCGGACAAACACTGCTCAGAAGCAAAGAAGTACACCATCGGAGATGAAGTGCTTCTAGCAACAGAAAACCTTCGGTTAACGAGGGAATCTAGAAAACTGACAGAGAAGTGGCTGGGACCCTTCAAAGTCACACGATGCATGGGAAATAACACAGTTGAGCTGAAACTCCCGTGCACTATGCATATTCACCCTGTGGTAAACGTATCATGGGTAAAACCCTATCTATACTGCTTCGACGGTCAACTGACATTCAACCCTGGTCCAGTCCATGTCACGGACAACCTGGAAGTCAAGTATGAAGTAGACCATGTGGTTGATGCTCACTGGAAAGGCCGAAGAAAGAAATATTTAATCCATTGGTCGGGATACTCCGAGGAAGAAAGAACCTGGGAACCCGCTTCTAATTTAACAAATGCGGCCGAAGCACTCACCCGTTTCCACGAACTGAACCCAAAAGCGCTAGCTTGCTCAGCCTTTGCCAATAGGTTCAGTATATTTAACCCCTATGATGACGTCACCATACCTGTTGAGGTTGATTCGGAGTCTCAACCATAGAGAGGGGGTGGTGTTACGAACGCTTATTTTTATCCCTTATTATTCTACTCATGCTTGATTCGAACACTAGACCTCCTACATATGAAAACACTCTCCCACAACAAGGAGATTGGACTTGTCATATGTTCACTTTCCATATCACATGACCCTTGTCACGTGACTTCTCACATGACTCTCCTTACACAATTATGCTTACACATGAGGGCTAGACCCTTATCTCTTATCTACAACATCATATGCTTATCTTCCAATAGGATATAATCCATGCTATCTACCAATCATGTAATTCATGCTTATCATTGTACCATGTCCGGATTAGTATTTATCAACAACATGTACACACAGTATGTAGACCTATATAAACCCAAGACGCTGAGGGTAACTCCTTAGCTTTGAAGTCTTGGATCTTTCCTCACAACCAAGTCCCTCCTCCCACTAAGTCAGAGGTCCACCCAGCCTTTGTCTTTCTTAAAGCACGCTTGAGTGTTTCACTACTTCAAAGCTACCTCAAGGCCCATCACAAAGGACTCGATACCTACACGAAGAACGTGTATCAACGTCGAAGAAGGCCTTTATAGACCTAGCCCTTAGAGAGGGAGGATCATTGGCATAGGAGAAGATAACAGTATATCTCTCCACTTCCTAGACAAAGAGCTTGAGTGTTGTTGTTGAGCACACACTCAGAGTGGTACAAGATTGGCTGAAGGCCAACAGAAGAAAGTCTTCCACTAGAGGCCCAGAAGAAGGGGCATTATTTTATCCTAGCCTCGTCTTGGTCAGGTTCGGACCAGGAAGTGAAAGAAGAAGAAGTCTGGTATGGGTGACCAGATTCAAGACAGATTCATCAGTAGGAAGGGTGCTGGTGGAATAGGAAAAGAGAAGGAGAGACAGACCCTGCTCTCATAGGACTTAGAAGTCCCTTATCAGGTGGTGGTCACTCAGGACCATCATCGTCTAACCAAGGGAAAAGGATGACAACCCAGACTTCGCTCTTGAGCAAACCTATAGAGGAAGAAGGGCAACCAAGGAGAGCTAGCTCCGCAATCCAAGTACCAAGGGAAAGACCTGAGGCAAGACAGGTGATGGGAAGGCTAGTCTGCTTAGCTAGTTCCCCACCATTAGGTCAAGCCCAACCAGATGATAAGACAAAGAAAATGACAGACCAGGCGCAGAGCGCTGGTACAGAAAAGATGCTGAGGCAGAGCCCAGCGAAAGAGGACCTCAAAGCATTCTTTGAGGGAACCATCATAGAGAGGGTGTTGACCACCCAAGAAGAAGGGATAAAGCAAGACGCTGAAGAAGATCCCTTCTCGGTCAAAGAACCACGCCAATCCACAGATGGAAAGGCGAATATGATCTCGCCGGTTCACCAGGAACTCGGCTATTTAGTCCACAAATTGAGCACCATGTCGAGCATGGTAGCACAGCTACAAGCCATGGTGGAGGCTCAGATAGCCACCATCAAAGCACTTCTGGAGACTAGAACCACAGAAGCACAAGAGCTACGGATGGCAGTGTTGAACATTGCCAAAGTCAATGAAAGAATCTCGGTTATGGAAAAACTGACTCCAAAGGAGGAAGTACCTCCACCACCGAAGGTCAGGTGGGCGGATGAGCCCCTACCTGAAGAGGCAGAAGAAGACAAAGAAGAAGAGTTGGAGGAAGCAGAGAAGCCACCTCCACTCACCCTCCCCTCACCAGAAGAGGAAGCTGAGGAAGCCAAGGCAACCTTGGGAGGAGAGAAGGGAAAGAAGAAAGAAAAGATCAAACTGGTGTTTGTGAATTGCCGGCTAGGAATGGGCCGATTTGTGATCCCACTACGAAGCTCGCCGCTCAGAAAGACGGCTATTTACAAAGCCCATGCGCAGAAGGTAGAAGCCTCTGTTGAAACACTCAAGTGCTTATTGAATCAAAGGCTGGATGGACCTCTGACTCAGGTGGAGGGTATGTGTGAGGAAAGGTACAAGACTTTACAACTGGGGAGTTATCCAGCTGTGTCTTGTCTTATATAGTGCATGAGTGTGTATGTACATGTTTGTCCCTAAATACTAATTGGGACATCGTACCATGATAAGAGAAAATACATGATTGGATAATAACCGGATCATACCCTATTGGAAGATAAGCATATAACATCATAGATAAGAGATAAGGGTCTAGCCCTTGTGAGTAAGCATAATTGTGTAAAGGAAGTCATGTGAGAAGTCACATGACAAGGGTCACATGATATGGAAAGAAAGCATACGTTAAGTCCAATCTCCTTGGTGTGGAAGAGTGTTTCCATATGTAGAGAGTCTAGGGTTCGAATCAAGCATGAGTAAAATAATATGAGAGTGAAAATAAGCGATTGTAACATCTGTGATGGCAATGGAAGCAGGGCCTTCCAACATGCAAGCCAAGCCCACGGTGCAGTCTAAGCCTGTGGCAAAGCGAGAAGAAGCTGAACCAGCTAGGGCACAAAGGCCCACCCCCACGACGAAGCCTAATGCTTCGAAAGTATGCTATGCTTGCAGCCGACCTGGGCACCTTGCCAAGGATTGCTGGTCGCCGCAACCCAAGTGCCCAGCCTGTGGATGGCAGGGCTCACACAAGGAAGGGTGTCTGCTGAGCAGATACGAATCAAGCAGGGAGCAGAGAGCACCTGATGCAACTCCTAATATGATAGAATAAAGAAGTAGCTTTGGCAGGCTGGAGAAGCCTGTCGTGTGGAGGATAGGACTCGAGGTTTGATCCAAATGACCAAGACTCTTAAGATGGGGATTCCACCTTAGAGCTTGGGGTTTATATATTCATCTACAGTATGTGTACATGTTTGGTAGTAATACATAAAGGGAAATCATACGATGATAAGAAAGAATTACATGATTGGCTGATAAGCCATCATACATCCTATTGGTAGATAAGAAAGACATGAGGCATGACATCATAGATAAGAGATAAGAAGTCTAGAGCATACGTCATAGGCACGTGATGTGTCATGTGACGAGTCTAGGCATGGATCATGTGATAGAAGTCACGTGACTTGAGAGCGAGAAAAAGTCTAAGTCATGAGTGTCAATGATGGGAACATATTTCCTAATGCATAGGTTCGAGAGTTCGAAACAAGTGAAAAGCATACGATAGAATAAGGCGTTCGTAACACCACCCCCCTTCTATGGTTGAAACACTGGGTCAACCGCAACAGGTATGGTGGGTTCATCATGAGGGTTAAATAGACTGAATGTGTTGGCGAAGGCCGATCGTGCGAGGGCACGAGGGTTCAGTTCGTGAAAGTGTGTAATCACCTCCTGTGCATTACGTAAGTTAGAGGTGGGTTCCCATGTCCATTCTTCAGATGAGTATCCTGCCCAATGAACTAAATATTCTTTATATCGACCTTTCCAGTGGGTGTCGACTATATGATCTACTTCGTACTCCACTTCGAGTTCATCGGTTACGTGTACCGGGCCTGGTTCGAAGGTGGGTTGTCCAGGTAGTCGATATAGATAAGGTTTTACCCAGGAGATGTTAACAACCGGGTGAATACGCATAGTGTGTGGGAGTTTCAGTTCTACTGCATTCTTCCCGACGCATCGTGTGATTTTGAATGGTCCTAGCCATTTCTCTGTTAATTTACGTGATTGGCATGTCAAACACAAGTTTTCTGTTGCGAGGAGCACCTCGTCCCCAACTTGATACTTGGGTGCTTCTGAGCGGTGTTTATCCACTTGGATCTTCATTTTGTCCTGAGCCTGCTTCAGGTTGGAGCGTGTATTCTCCAATATCTTAGAGATATTATTGGCGAGATCATCGGCTGCCGGAGCCTTTGATGTGCCGGGTTCTATCCCCATTCTTGGTTCGTAAGTTCGTGTGACTTCGAATGGGGTCTTTTGTGTGGAAGCCTGCTTCTTAGAGTTATAGCTGAATTGAGCGATTGGAAGCCAGTCCGACCACTCTCCTTGCTTCTCGTGACAGAACGTTCGGAGATACTGCTGGAGGTCTCTGATCATGCATTCTGTTTGCCTGTCTGTTTGTGGGTGAGATGCCGTGGATAATTTAGGTTGGATTCTGAGGCATGCGCAGAGATCCTTCATCACTTGTGATGCGAACTGCGGACCGCGATCGGAAACGATCAAGCGTGGGATACCATGATTGGTCCACACGCGCGTTAGATAGAGCCGGGCTGTGTCTAGCGCAGTAACTGACTTCGTACAGGGGATGAATTCGACTTTCTTGCTGAATCGATCAACGACTACTAGTACTGAGTCGAATTCATTAGATAGGGGCAGATCTGTGAAGAAATCTGCCAAGACATCTACCCAAGGGAGATTGGGGATCTCCAAGGGTTCGAGCTTGCCGGCTGGTGGCTTGTTGCCCGTCTTTACTCGCTGACATACATCGCATCTAGCGACATATTCTTTTACATAGGTGACCATTCCTGGCCACTCGTAGTGCCTTCTCAGAAGGGCTATGGTTTTTTCTATGCCGGGGTGTCCGGCTATAGGGGTGTCATGACAGCTGGTCACTACGTCCCTTCTTAGATCCTCATCTGGTGGGACAAAGATTTTGTTTTTGAGTTGTAGAATCGGGCGTTCCCGATCTTCTATGTAGCCCTGTTCATAGAGCTTCTGTACTTCGCTCTCTTTGAGGAGGAGTGTCCTGTCTTGGATTCTTCGTAATAATTTATCGCCTTCATCTTGGACCAGAATGGTAGATCTGATCCGCTCTGGCGGGTTCATCAAAACCTGCTTGTTGTCGTCTTCGACGCCTTCCGTGTGATCTTCTCTATGCGATAAGGCATCGGCTTTTCCCATGGTCAAACCTGCCTTGTGGCACCACACATGGTTGAACCTAGATAGATATTGCGCCCAGCGCGCTTGTCTTCGATTCAGATCTTGTCGGACCATGAACCATTGGAGATTTTGGTGATCGTTCCAGATCTTGAACTGGTGATGTGTCCCTTCTAAGTAATGTCTCCAGGTTTCTAGGGCTCTTATTACGCTCAGGAGTTCTTTGTCGGCAACTGGGTAGTTGCGTTCCTGATCGTTCATAGAGTGGGAGTAGAAGGCAACTGGATGCCAAGCATCCTCTTTTTGTATAGATAGAACTGCGCCTGTGGCAAAGTCCGAAGCGTCGCTTTCTAAGTGGAACTGATTGTCTAAATCAGGAAAGGCTAGGACGGGGGCAGTTGTGAAGGTTCTTTTGAGCTTGTCAAACGCTTCTTGTTGTGCGACGCCCCACGTGAAAGGGACATCCTTCTTTGTCAGGTCATTCAATGGCCTTGCAATGGAAGCGTAGTTGGATATGAAGCGCCGATAGAAGTTTGCTAGTCCTAAGAAGCTTCGTACTCCTCGGAGGTTCTTTGGCTGCGGCCATTCCAACACTGCTTCTACTTTGGCTTCGTCCATGTGAATGCCATCTTTTCCTACCATCATGCCCAGGAACTCTACTTCTGTGGCATGGAACGTGCACTTTTCTGGTTTGATGAAGAGGTCATTCTCTTCTAGGCGTGCTAGCACCTTCTTTACAATGGCTTCATGCTCGGCTAGCGAGTCGGTTTTTGTAAATATCATCAGGTCGTCGATATAGACTACGACACAGTCGTCCATATCGGCGAAGAGTTCGTTCATCATAGCTTGGAATGTAGCTGGGGAGTTGCATAGCCCGAAGTACATTACTAAGGGTTCGTAGGCGCCTCTGAAGCATACGAAGGCTGCTTTCCATTTGTCGCCTTCTTTGATGCGTACGTTGTTGTAGCCCCAGCAGAGATCCATCTTTGTAAATAGTTTTGCCCCTTTTAGCTTATCTACAAGCTGCCCAATCAATGGGAGCGGGTAGTTATTCTTGATCGTGTGTTCGTTTAGGTATCGGTAATCTTGTACCATCCTTTTTCGGCCACCCTTCTTTGGCATGAAGAACACAGGCGAAGTTTGAGGGGACTTCGACGGGCGAATGTAGCCCTTACGTAGCTGGTCATCTATAAAGGCCGAGACTTCCTCTTGTTCGGTGACAGAGAGGGGAATGATCCTTCCCTTCTTGGGTTGGAACGTATCCTTTAGATCTACAGCGTGATCCCAGGGTTTTCTAATCGGCATTCTTTCCGATTCTTCCTTCGAGAAGACTTTTAGCCATTTGTGGTAGGCTTTTGGTACCATCTCCTCGAGGGGTTTTTTTTCAGGTGTAGGGGGCGCATCTAGCGCTGCTCATACATAGTAGGCCTCCCAGGCTTCTTCCTGTTCGTCGGCTTCTTCTTCTTCTGTTATGCACACGCATCTAGCATGTTTCTGCTTTTGGCATGAGAAGGGGCACCATGTCATTTCTACGGTTCCTTTTTGCCAATCTATCGTGGGATTGTGGCGATGGAGCCACATATAGCCTAGTACCAAGGGGATGTTCCCTAAGGTTGTTACTTCAGCCGTCATGGTTTTTGTATGTCCTTGGAAATCAATCACTATCTCCACCGAGTGTGTGATGTTTCCCGCAGAGTTCTTCATTCCATCTACGTTGAACACAGGAATTGGTCGTGGGAGTTTTTTCTTTGGTAGGTTGTATTTTTCTACCCACGCTTGATCTATGAACACCTGATTCGTGCCGCTGTCCAGCAGGGCTTGTACCGTGTGGAGATCTTTTAGGTTTTCCCCGATTTGGATCAGGAGTTTTATCTCTCTTTTGGGCTGGAGAGACCTGATCATGAGGCCGTCTAGCCCTCCTTCTTTTTCTTGTTCTGCGAACATCGCAGCCAGAACTCGCATATCAATGCCTTCTGGTGTGGCCGCTACCTCTAGGATAGGCAGGGGCTCGTCTTCGTCTAGAGGTTCAAATCCCTCTTTTAGAAGATTGATGTGACGGCTTTCGGTTAACCGCCTTCCTTGACCACTTTCCATTGTGGGTTCCTTGGATGGTTTTTCATTTTTATTTTTATTTTTAGCGGCTTGAGCTCCTAGCTCGATCAAGCCGCTTTCCCTTTTCCCTTGCCTTTTCCTTTACCCAAGAAGTGGGCACGGATTTGGGCGTAGGACATTCCTTTTAGGTCATCCAGTGACCTGTCTTCCTTTTCCTCGGCTTTCCCCGTTTCTTCCCACGAGGTGGCACCGGTTTCTTCCTTTGAAGCCGCCCAGGCCTGCCTTCCTGCTTTCAAGCAGGTCGTCTTGTGGTCCCCTTGCCACTTGCATTCGTCGCACTTGGGCTTGGGGTTGCGGCAGTCTTTTGCCATGTGCCCGTTCTTTCCACAGGCGAAGCATTTTCCTCCACTGCCTGAGGAGGTGGCGTTAACCTTTTGGTCTCCGCCCTTCTTTTTCTTTTTATCCCCAAACTATGAGAATGGGGCTTGAGAAGACATCCGGTATGCTTCTTGATTGCTCCCGATCTCCTGGATCGTTCGCATGGTCGTCATGAGGTCCTGCCCTCTTCGACCTGTCCAGAACATCTCCTTCTTTATTTCTTCTGTTACGTTTTGTTCCAGAAGATAAACGGCATATCGTGCGTCGCACCCTGATTGCCAAGCC
The DNA here is from genome assembly GCA_038093715.1 of Austroboletus cf. mucosus. Taxonomy (NCBI): domain Eukaryota; kingdom Fungi; phylum Basidiomycota; class Agaricomycetes; order Boletales; family Boletaceae; genus Austroboletus; species Austroboletus cf. mucosus. The sequence goes on along the minus strand of JBBPST010000040.1, from coordinate 22,616 downwards.
AAGGTGCGGAACTTTGCGAGGAACCTGTAAATGTCCTCCTTTCCTTGTTTGTACTTATTGAGCTGTATCATAGCCCAATCTTTCTGCAGGACAGGCCTGAAGAGTGTTTCGATGTTGGAATAGAGTTTGTCCCACACAACGAGTTCCGATTCTCCGCGGGCGAGCTTGTTGAGCTCCATCTCCGCGAAGTAACTTCCTTTTACTCCCTTAAGGCAGGAGAGAACCACATATGCCCTGTTCGGGCCATGTGCCAAGTACAACCCTGGATTGTTGGTGTCCTTGACAGAGAATTGGCGGGGGTTGGCTTTGAGCCATGACCTCATCTTGGTCCACCATTCCTCGAACTTTGCTTTTGACCCGTCGTATGGGCCAGGGTCGGCGAAGATTTCTACCCGATTGCTGCCTGCAACTTCGGGGAGAGCTGTATCTCCTCCTTGGGGTGGCATTCCTGCCCAATTCCGGAGTCCCATGAACTCCCGTACACGTTGGTCCGCTTCTTCCGCAGCCTCTGTAGCATCTTTTACTTTTTCGGCTAGAGATGTGGCTAGCCTTTCTGCGTTGTCCCTGTCGGTCCGCAGTCGTGTAATTTCGGCATTTAGCGATGCCATCGCATTTTCTATTTCGCCAATGGCGATTGTCCTGTCCATGTTAAAGAAAGCGTAGGACATCTTTCTTCTTCTGGCTTGTCTAAGAGTTTCTTAAGTTCTGCCAGTCGTCTCTTGTAGAGTCTGAGTTCCTTTCTTTCCCAGGACTCTATCTCTGCCTCGTCGGCTTTGTATTCTTGCCGGAGGTCGTCGTACTTTGTTTTCCTTTTTAGAAGGAACGGGTAGGGGGAGAGGGAAAAAGCCGACAGTTTTATTAATAATAGTCGATGAAGGAGAAGGGGGATGTAGTAGGTAATCTGCATTCTACCTTTCTAAGGTGATTGCAGGGGCGGAGGTAAGGGGTAATGTAATAAGGCCCGTTGCGGAGCCTAGGGCGATTGAGTCTCTCTTTTCTCGGATCTGCCTCGTAAACCCAACGCGGGCGTGGTATAACCGGCGCGGGGGTGTGGAACCTGGGCTTCTTGATGGTTCTCACTCTTGGTTGCATCTCCCAGTATGCGACTTCCTCTTCTATCAGCTGAGTGGCTACTTCCACTCCGATGAGCTCCCTCACTATCTCCGCTGTGTCTACTCCTCGCGGGATGAGGGTGTCATTGGGGTCTGCATCCCCGAACTTGCTCCTCACTGGGGTACTTCTAATGTCGAACGACGGGCTTCTCCCGAAGATCAACCTTGCTACTCTCTCAGCTGCTACCTCGTCTGGGATGACCCTGGTCTCCCTGCTTCCAAGGGCCTCTTCTTCTTCTTCGACCTTTACTACCACCGGTTGATCTTCTCCTCTTCTTGTGGCACCCTCAGAAGGGTGGCCGAGACGCTGTGCTGCTGGGGATAGGGACACTACTTCTGTTAGTCCTCTATGCGATACAGTGTAGCCAAGTAATTGTTTACTTGTGAGGAGGGGGGGAGTTTACTACTGGTGTCTTGAGTAGTAATCGCGCAAGTGAGACGGCGTAGTCGGGCTTGATGGATCTTAAGAGTAATGATGCAACTCCTAATACGATAGAATAAAGAAGTAGCTTTGGCAGGCTGGAGAAGCCTGTCGTGTGGAGGATAGGACTCGAGGTTTGATTCAAATGACCAAGACTCTTAAGATGGAGATTCCACCTTGGAGCTTGGGGTTTATATATTCATCTACAGTATGTGTACATGTTTGGTAGTAATACATAAAGGGAAATCATACGATGATAAGAAAGAATTACATGATTGGCTGATAAGCCGTCATACATCCTATTGGTAGATAAGAAAGACATGAGGCATGACATCATAGATAAGAGATAAGAAGTCTAGAGCATACGTCATAGGCACGTGATGTGTCACGTGACGAGTCTAGGCATGGATCACGTGATAGAAGTCACGTGACTTGAGAGCGAGAAAAAGTCTAAGTCATGAGTGTCAATGATGGGAACATATTTCCTAATGCATAGGTTCAAGAGTTCGAAACAAGTGAAAAGCATACGATAGAATAAGGCGTTCGTAACAGCACCCTCCCCGGAAGAAAGAAGACCCATGCCTCGCATAGTGTGCAGGCAATGTGGAAAGATAGGCCACCTTGGATGCGACTGTAGAACAGTCAGGAGGCCACAAAGAGAGTTAGACGATGACAGAGATTTGACATCTCTGAATACGATACTTCGGGTTAACCAAAGATAAATTAGATATTTACGATACAGATGTACCCGAGGAACCCACGAAGGAAAGTGGTAAAGGGAAGTGGTTAGCCTAAAGCCACCACATAAATCTATTACAGGAAGGCTTCGAGCCCCTGAACGAAGAAGAGCCTGCACCTATCCTAGAGGTTAAGGCTAAACCAGAAGGCATCGATATGCAAGTTCTGGCCGCAATGTATGCGGAACAAGAAAAAGAAGGTCTAGACGGCCTTATGATGAGATCCCTGCATCTAAAAAGGGAGATAAAACTACCAATCTGTATCGGGTCAAACCCCAAAAGTCTACACAAGGCTGAAGCGCTACTAGATAGCAGCGCAAACCAAGTATTCATAGACCAAAAGTGGGCAGAGAAGCAAGCACTTCCAATGAAGAAGCTTTCTTGCTCAATTCCTGTGTTCAATGTAGACGGAACAAAGAATTCCGCTGGGAACATCACACACTCAGTGGAGATAGTGATTGACTACCAGGGACACACGGAAAAAATGACAGCCGAAGTAACCACACTGGGAAGTATCCCCTTGGTTCTAGGCTACACATGGCTCCATCGCCATAATTCTATCATAGATTAGCAGAAAGGCACAGTCGAAATGACTCACTGCCCACCCTCGTGCCAACAAAAAGCACACGCTAGATGCGTATGCATCACTGAAGAAGAAGAAGCTGATGAACAGGAAGAAGCCTGGGACGCTTACCACGCATGAGCCGCACTAGAAGCGCCACCTAAACCCCAAGAGAAAACTCTAGAAGAGTTAGTACCTGAATGCTACCACAAATGGCTAAAGGTATTCTCAAAGGAAGAATCGGAAAGAATGCCGATTAGAAAACCCTGGGATCATGCCATAGATCTCAAAGAAGGATTCAACCCAAAGAAGGAAAGGATCATACCCCTGTCTGTGACAGAACAAGAAGAGGTCTCAAGCTTCATCGATGACCAACTACGAAAAGGGTACATACGCCCATCTAAGTCCCCACAAACGTCACCCGTGTTCTTCGTACCAAAGAAAGATGGTCGAAAAAGAATGGTTCAGGATTACAGATACCTGAACGAACACACGGTGAAAAACAACTACCTGCTGTTATTGATTGCACAGCTAGTTGATAAATTAAACGGGGCAAAACTATTTACAAAGATGAATCTACGCTGGGGAAACAACAATGTCTGCATCAAAGACGGAGATGAATGGAAGGCGGTGTTTGTTTGTTTCAGAGGAGCCTACGAACCCCTAGTCATGTACTTCGGCCTCTGCAACTCCCCAGCAACGTTCCAAGCTATGATGAATGAGATCTTCGCAGACATGGACGACTGCATCGTAGTCTATATCAACGATCTCATAATATTTACAAAGACGGACTCTCTAGAAGAGCATGAGGTGATAGTCAAGAAAGTCTTGGCACACCTAGAAGAAAACGATCTATTTGTTAAGCCCGAAAAGTGCATGTTTCATGCCACAGAAGTAGAGTTCCTGGGCATGATCGTGGGAACCAATGGTGTTCGCATGGACAAAACCAAAGTAAAAGCAGTTCTAAAATGGCCTAAGCCGAAGAACCTCCGAGGAGTAAGAAGCTTCTTGGGGCTAGCAAATTTCTATCAGCAGTTCATTTCAAATTATGCCGCAATCACGAGGCTGTTGAATGATCTAATAAAGAAAGACACTCCCTTCGTGTGGGGTGAGAAACAACAAGAAGTGTTTGACACACTAAAGAAAAAGTTTACCACCACCCCAGTTATGGCATTCCCCGACATTGACTGTCAATTCCGCCTGGAATGCGATGCCTCAGACTACGCAATGGGCGCGGTGCTATCTATTCAAAAGGAGGAAAAGTGGCATCCTGTCGCCTATTACTCACACTCCATGAACGACCAAGAACGGAATTACCCAGTCGCAGATAAAGAACTTCTGTCGGCTATCCGTGGCTTGGAAACGTGGAGGCACTATTTAGAAGGTGCTCGCTTCCAATTTGAAATTTGGAACGACCATCAGAACTTGCAATGGTTCATGGTGAGATAGGATCTCAACCGACGACAAGTGCATTGGGCACAATATTTACCAAGGTTCAATCACATGTGGTGCCACAAGGCTGGTGCTACCATGGAAAAACTTGACGCTCTCTCCCGCAGAGAAGACCATGCGGAGGGAATAGAAGACGATAACAAGCAAGTCTTAGTTATCCCGCCGGAGCAGATCAGATCTACCATTGTGGTCCAAGATGAAGGCGATAAGTTATTAGAATGAATAAAGAAGGCTGTTCTTCTGTTGAAAGAATCAGAAGTCCAGAAGCTCTATGAACAGGGCTACAACAAAAATCTCACAGAACCTATCCTGAGAAAAGACGGTAAAAACTATGTCCCATCAGATGTAGATCTACGCCAAGATGTGCTAATGAATTGCCATGACACACTCTCGGCCGGACACCCTGGTCAGGAAAAGACAATAGGCCTTCTAAGAAGGTTCTACGACTGGCCAGGAATGGCTAGTTACGTAAAAGACTACATCGCTAGATGTAATGTTTGTCAAAGAATGAAGATGAGCAACAAGCCGCCAGCCAGCAAGATTGAACCCTTGGAGCTTGGTACAGCACCATGGGTAGATGTATCAGCAGATTTCCTCATGGATCTGCCCCCCTCTCGTAATTATCACTCAGTCCTCGTTGTCATTGATCGATTCAGCAAAGAGGTCGAGTTTATCCCCTGCACGAAGTCGGTTACCGTGCTAAACATGGCCCGACTCTATCTAACACATGTGTGGACCAATCATGGCATCCCATGTTTTATTGTATCAAATCGAGGCCCACAGTTCACGTCACAAGTGATGAAGGGACTACTGGTGTTATGAACGCTATATTCTATCGTATGCTTTTCACTTGATTCGAACTCTCAACCGTATGCATTAGGAAATATGTTCTCATCACTGACATTTATGACTTAGACATTTCTTTCGTTTTCAAGTCACGTGACCCTCATCACGTGATCTATGTCTAGACTCGTCACGTGACCAGTCACGTGCCATGATGTATGCTCTAGGCTCCTATTTCTTATCTATGACATCATACCTCATGCCTTTCTTATCTACCAATAGGATATGCTCCGGCTTATCAGCCAATCATGTAATTCCTCCTTATCATCGTATGATTCCCCTTTATGTATTACTACCAAACATGTACACATAGAGTAGACGAATATATAAACCCCAGACTCTAAGGTGGAATCCCCATCTTAAGAGTTCTGGTCATTTGATTACAACCTTGAGTCAATCCTCCATACGACAAGGCTTTTCCAGTCTTGCAAAGCTACTTCATTTATCCTCTTTATTTGGAGTTGTATCATTACTCTTAAGATCCACCAAGCCCGACAAAGCCGTCTCACTTGCAAGATTACTACTCAAGACCAGTAGTAACTCCCCCCCCTCCTCACAAGTAAAAGTTACTTGGCTACATTGCATCGCATATAGGACTAACAGAAGTAGTGTCCGTATCCCCAGCATCACAGCAGCTCGGTGGCCCTTCTGAGGGCATCGCAAGCCAAGGAGAAGATTGACCGGTGGTAGTAAAGGTCGAAGAAGTAGAGAGAGAGATTCCTGGAGAAAGGGAAACCGGGATCATCCCAGACGAGGAAGCAGCTGAGAGGGTAGCGAGGCTGATATTCAGGAGGAGCCCCTCATTTGACATAAGGAGTACCCCGGCCCGAGACGAGTACGCCGACGCCGACCCCAACGACACCCTAATCCCGTGAGGAATAGATACCGCGGAGATAGTCAGGGAGCTCATAGGAGTAGAGGTCGCAGCTCAGCTGATAGAAGAGGAAGTTGCTCACTGGGAAGAGCAACCAAGAGTGAGAACCATCAAGAAGCCGAGGTTCCACACCCCCGCACCAGTAGTACCACGACCGCGTCGGGTTTACGAGGGCGATCCGAGAAAAGAAAGGCTTGATCGACCCAGGCTCAGAAACGGGCCTTATTACATCACCCCGTACCTCCGCCCCCGCAACCGCCTTCGAAAGGTTGAACGAGGGCTACCAACGACCTCCCCATTTACCTTTGTCGACTACTAGTAGAACTGTCGGCAATATCATTCTCCCCTTATCCGTTCCTTTTGAAAAGGAAAACAAAGTACGACAACCTCCGGCAAGAGTATAAAGCCGACGAGGCAGAGATAGAGTCTTGGGAAAGAAAAGAACACAGGCTCTACAAAAAACGACTGGCAGAACTAAGGAAACTCCTTGACCAGCCAGAAAACACAAGATGTCCTATGCCTTCCTCAACACGGATGGGACAATCGCCGTTGGCAAAATAGAGAACGCGATGGCATCGCTAAATGCCGAAATCACGAGACTGTGTACCGACAGGGATAATGCAGAAAGGCTAGCTGCATCCCTAGCCGAAAAGTAAAGGATGCCACGGAGGCCGCAGAAGAAGCAGACCAACGTGTAAGGGAGTTCATGGGACTCCGAAACTGGGCAGGAATGCCACCCCAAGGCGGAGATACCTCCCTCCCCGAAGTTGCAGGCAGCAATCGGGTAGAGATCTTCGCAGACCTTGGCCCATATGACGGGTCAAAAGCAAAGTTTGAGGAATGGTGGACCAAGATGAGGTCATGGCTCGAAGCCAACCCCCGCCAATTCTCTGTCAAGGACACCAACAACCCAGGGTTGTACTTGGCACACGGCCCGAATAGGGCATACGCGGTTCTCTCCCGCCTTAAGGGAGTAAAAGGAAGTTACTTCGCGGAGATGGAGCTGAATAAGCTCGCACACGGAGAATCGGAGCTCGTGATATGGGACAAACTTTGTTCCAACATTGAGACTCTGTTTAGGCCGGTCCTGCAACAAGATTGGGCTATGATACAGCTCAACAAATACAAACAAGGAAAGGAGGATGTGTACACATTCCTCGCAAAGTTCCGCACTCTGGCCTGGCAATCAGGGTGCGATGCAAGACATGCCGTCTACCTTCTGGAACAGAACGTTTCAGAAGACATCAAAAAGGAGATGTTCCGGACTGGACACCAAGGACAGGATCTCACCACCACGATGCGAACGATCCAGGAGATCGGAAGCAATCAAGAGGCATACCGGATGTCCTCGCAAACCCCATTTACACAATTCGGGGATAAAAAGGAAAAGAAGGGCAATGACAGGAAGGTCAACGCCACCTCCTCGGGCAGTGGAGGGAAATGCTTCGCCTGTGGAAAAAACGGGCATATGGCAAAAGACTGCCGCAACCCCAAACCCAAGTGCGACGAGTGCAAGTGGCAAGGGGATCACAAGACAACCTGCTCAAAAGCTGGCAGGCAGGCCCGGGCGGCCAACAAGGAAGAAACTGGCGCAACCTCATGGGAAGAAACGGGGAAAGCCGAAGAAAAAGAAGATGGGTCACTGGATGACCTAAAGGGGATGTCCTACGCCCAAATCCGAGCCCACTTCTCAGGCAAAGGAAAAGGCAAGGGAAAAGGCAAGGCGGCTTGATCGAGCTAGGAGCTCAGGTCGCCAATAATATTTTTAATAAAAATACATCCGAGGAGCCCGCAATGGAAAGCGGTAAAGGAAGGCGGTTAACCGAAAGCCGTCACATCAATCTTCTAAAAGAGGGTTTCCTCCCTCTAGACGAAGACGAGCCCCTACCTATCCTAGAGGTATTGGCGATCCCAGAAGGCATTGACATGCGAGTTCTGGCTGCAATGTTTGCAGAACAAGAAAAGAAAGGAGGTCTAGACGGCCTCATGATCAGGTCTCTCCAGGTGAAAAGAGAGATAAAACTCCCGCTCCAGATCGGGAAAAACACAAAAGATCTGCATGAGGTCCAAGCCCTGCTAGACAGTGGTGCAAACCAAGTGTTCATAGATCAAGTGTGGGTAGAAAAGCACAACTTACCAAAGAAGAAACTCCCACGACCAATCCCCGTGTTCAACGTAGACGGAACGAAGAACTCCGCCAGAAACATCACACACTCTGTCGAGATAGTGATTGATTTCCAGGGACACATGGAAACAATGACGGCCGAAGTAACCACGTTGGGAAACATCCCGCTGGTACTAGGCTACACGTGGCTCCGTCGCCACAACCCCACGATAGACTGGCAAAAAGGAACCATAGAAATGTCACGGTGCCCTCTGTCATGTCAAAAACAGAAGCATGCTAGACGCGTGTGTATAACAGAAGAAGAAGAAGCTGATGAACAGGAAGCAGCCTGGGAAGCTTACCACGTAAGAGCGGCGTTAAAAACCCCGCCCGAACCAGAAAAGAAAACCCTAGAGGAGATGGTTCCAAAAACCTACCATAAATGGCTAAAAGTCTTCTCGAAGGAAGAATCGGAGAGAATGCCGATTAGAAAACCCTGGGACCATGCTGTAGACCTAAAAGACACATTCCAACCCAAGAAGGGAAGGATCATACCCCTCTCCGTTATGGAACAAGAGGAAGTCTCGGCGTTTATAGACGACCAGCTACGTAAGGGCTACATTCGCCCATCCAAGTCCCCCCAAACGTCTCCGGTGTTTTTCGTACCAAAGAAGGATGGACGAAAACGGATGGTACAAGACTACCGTTACCTAAACGAACACACGGTAAAGAACAACTACCCCCTCCCGTTGATCGGACAACTGGTAGACAAACTAAAGGGGGCAAAACTATTTACGAAAATGGACCTGTGTTGGGAATACAACAATGTACGCATCAAAGAAGGCGACGAATGGAAAGCAGCCTTCGTATGCTTCAGAGGCGCCTACGAACCCTTAGTAATGTACTTTGGGCTGTGCAACTCCCCCGCAACTTTCCAAGCGATGATGAATGAGCTCTTCGCCGACATGGATGACTGTGTTGTAGTATACATCGACGATCTCATGATATCCACGAAAACCGACTCGCTAGCCGAGCACGAAGCTATCGTAAAGAAGGTGCTAGCCCGCCTAGAAGAGAACGACCTCTTCATTAAACCAGAAAAGTGCACGTTCCATGCCACAGAAGTAGAATTCCTGGGCATGATGGTCGGAAGAGATGGTATTCGCATGGACGAAGCCAAAGTAAAAGTGGTATTGGAATGGCCTCAGCCAAAGAACCTCCGAGGAGTAAGAAGCTTCTTAGGACTAGCCAACTTCTATCGGCGCTTCATTTCCAATTACACAACAATCGCTAGGCCATTGAATGACCTAACAAAGAAAGATGTCCCATTCCTATGGGGCGATAAGCAGCAGGAAGCGTTTGACACGCTCAAAAAGACATTCACAACTGCCCCCGTTCTAGCCTTTCCAGATTTAGATAATCAATTCTGGTTAGAAAGCGACGCTTCGGACTTTGCAACGGGCGCAGTCTTATCTATCCAAAAAGAGGATGTGTGGCATCCAGTCGCCTTCTACTCCCACTCTATGAACGATCAGGAACGCAACTACCCAGTCGCCGATAAAGAGCTCCTGAGCGTGATAAGAGCATTAGAGACATGGAGACATTACCTAGAAGGGACACACCACCAGTTCGAGATCTGGAATGACCACCAAATCTCCAATGGTTCATGGTGCGCCAAGACCTGAACCGAAGACAAGCGCGCTGGGCACAGTATTTATCTAGATTCAACCACGTGTGGTGCCACAAGGCTGGCCCAACCATGGGAAAAGCCGATGCCCTATCCCGCAGAGAAGATCACGTGGAAGGCATCGAAGATGACAACAAGCAGGTCTTGATGATTCCGCCAGAGCGGATCAGAACTACCATTCTGGTCCAAGATGAAGGCGATAAGTTATTACAGAGAATCCAGGAAAAGACGCTCCTCCTCAAAGAGAGCGAAGTACAGAAGCTCTATGAACAGGGCTATACAGAAGATCGGGAACGCCCGGTTCTACAACTCAAAAACAGAATCTTTGTCCCACCAGATGAGGATCTACGAAGAGATGTCGTAACCAGCTGTCATGACACACCTATGGCCGGTCACCCGGGTATAGAAAAGACCACAGCCCTTCTGAGAAGGTACTACGAGTGGCCAGGAATAGCCATCTATGTAAAGAGCTACGTCGCTAGATGCGATGTATGCCAATGTACCAAGACAGGCAACAAGCCACTGGCTGGCAAGCTTGAACCCCTGGAAATCCCAAACCTTCCTTGGGTAGACGTATCGGCAGACTTCATCACAGATCTGCCCCTATCTAAAGACTTCGACTCGGTGCTAGTAGTCGTTGATCGATTCAGCAAAGAAGTCGAATTCATCCCTTGTACGAAGTTGGTTACTGCGCTAGACACAGCCCGACTCTATCTAACACGTGTGTGGACCAACCATGGACTCCCACGCTCGATTGTATCCAATCGCAGTCCACAGTTTGCCTCACAGGTTATGAAGGACTTGTGCACACGCCTCGGAATAAAACCTAAATTATCTACGGCCTCTCATCCACAAACAGATGGACAGACAGAAAGGATGATCAGAGATCTCCAACAGTTCCTTCGAACATTCTGTCACGAGAAGCAAACGGAATGGTCAGACTGGCTCCCGATCGCTCAATTCAGCTATAATTCTAAGAAGCAGGCTTCAACCTTACAGACCCCATTTGAAGTCACACGGACTTATCATCCACGAATGGGGATAGAACCCGGCACTTCAAAGGCGCCAGCAGCTGATGAACTTGCCAACAATATTTCTAAGATATTGGAGAATACACGCTCCAACCTGAAGCAGGCTCAGGACAAAATGAAGATCCAAGTGGACAAACACCGCTCGGAAGCACCCAAATATCAAGTCGGGAATGAGGTGCTCCTCGCAACAGAAAACCTGCATTTGACACACCAATCACGTAAATTAACAGAGAAATGGCTGGGACCATTCAAAATCTCACAATGCATTGGGAAAAACGCAGTTGAATTGAAACTCCCACGCACTATGCATATTCACCCGGTTGTTAATATCTCCCGGATAAAACCCTATCTATACCGACTACCCGGACAACCCACCTTCGAACCAGGCCCGGTGCATGTAACAGACGAACTCGAAGTGGAGTACAAGGTAGATCACATAGTCTATGCCCGCTGGAAAGGGCGACACAAAGAATATTTAGTCCATTGGGCAGGATACTCGGCCGACGAATGGACCTGGGAACCCGCCTCTAACTTACGCAACGCCCAGGAGGCGATCACACACTTCCACGAACTGAACCCTCATGCCCTTGCACGATCAGCATTTGCCGACACATTCAGTCTATTTAACCCATATGACGAACCCACCATACCTGTTGCGGTTGATCCGGTGTTTCAACCATAGAAGGGGAGTGGTGTTACAAATGCTATATTCTATCGTATGCTTTTCACTTGATTCGAACTTTCAACCGTATGCATTAGGAAATATGTTCTCATCACTGACATTTATGACTTAGACATTTCTTTCGTTTTCAAGTCACGTGACCCTCATCACGTGATCTATGTCTAGACTCGTCACGTGACCAGTCACGTGCCATGACGTATGCTCTAGGCTCCTATCTCTTATCTATGACATCATACCTCATGCCTTTCTTATCTACCAATAGGATATGCTCCGGCTTATCAGCCAATCATGTAATTCCTCCTTATCATCGTATGATTCCCCTTTATGTATTACTACCAAACATGTACACATAGCGTAGATGAATATATAAACCCCAGACTCTAAGGTGGAATCCCCATCTTAAGAGTTCTGGTCATTTGATCACAACCTCGAGTCAATCCTCCATATGACAAGGCTTTTCCAGTCTTGCAAAGCTACTTCATTTATCCTCTTTATTTGGAGTCGTATCAACTGGAATGCCTTAGTATCAAACCTAAATTATCCACAGCCTCTCACCCGCAGACAGGCAGGCAAACAGAACGCATGATCTGAGAACTCCAGCAGTATCTCCAGACGTTCTGTCATGAGAAGCAAAACAATTGGGCAGACTGGCTTCCGATAGCCCAATTTAGTTATAACTCTAAGAAGCAGGCTTCCATGCAAAAGACCCCATTCGAAGTCACACAGACTTACGAACCACGAATGGGGATAGAACCGGGCACTTCAAAGGCACCAGCCACTGATGAATTAGCCAATAAGATATCTAAAATATTAGAATCTACAAAGACCAATCTTGAGCAAGCTCGAGAGTGGATGAAGATCCAAGCAGACAAACACCGCTCAGAAGCCAGGCAGTACACCATCAGAGATGAGGTGCTCCTAGCAACAGAAAACCTTTGGTTAACGAGGGAATCTAGAAAGTTAATGGAGAAGTGGCTGGGACCCTTCAAAGTCACACAATGCATAGGAAATAACACAGTTGAACTGAAACTCCCACGCACTATGTGTATTCACCCAGTGGTAAACGTATCACGGGTAAAACCCTATCTATACCGCTTCGACAGTCAACCAACCTTCAACCCTGGTCCAGTCCATGTCACAGACAATCTCGAAGTCAAGTACAAAGTGGACCATGTGGTTGACGCTCACTGGAAAGGCCGAAGAAAGGAATATTTAATACATTGGTTGGGATACTCCAAGGAAGAAAGAACCTGGGAACCCACATCTAATTTAACAAATATGGCAGAAGCACTTGCCCGTTTCCACAAACTGAACCCAAAAGCGCTAGCTCGCTCAGCTTTTGCTGATAGGTTTGGTATATTTAACCCCTATGATGATGTCACCATACCCGTTGAGGTTGATTTGGAGTCTCAACCATAGAGAGGGGTTGGTGTTACGAACGCTCTTTTTCACTCTCTTACTATTTTACTCATGCTTGATTCGAACACTAGACTTTCCACATATGGAAACACTCTTCCACACCAAGGAGATTGGACTTAATCGTATGCTCACTTTCCATATCACGTGACCCTTGTCACGTGACTTTTCACATGACTTGCTTTACGCAATTATGCTTACATACAAGGGCTAGACCCTTATCTCTTATCTATGACATCATATGCTTATCTTCCAATAGGGTATGATCTGGTAATCACCCAATCATATATTTCTTCTTATCATGGTACGATGTCCCCTTTAGTACTTAGGGACAAACATGTACAAACATACCTATCCCCTATATAAACCAAGACTCAATGGGGTAACTCCCCAGTTGAAGAGTCTTGTTTCTTCTCTTAAACATCCCTCCTCTAAGTCAAAGGGTTCACCCAGCCCTAAGCTTCTCTTAAGTGTTTCAAATGGTATAGGATTACTGTTATTTAAACCAACACACAGTCAAGAACAACTATCTGCTCCCACTGATTGGGCAGTTGGTAGATAAACTAAAAGGGGCTAAACTATTTACAAAAATAGACCTCCAATGGGGGTACAACAACATCCAAATCAAGGAATGTGACAAATGGAAAGCTGCCTTAGTCTGCTTTAGAGGAGCCTATGAACCCTTAGTAATGTACTTCAGGCTATGCAACTCCCCAGCCATTTTCCAAGCAATGATAAACGAACTCTTTACTGACATGGACAACTGTGTCATTGTCTACACTGATGACCTTATCATATTCACAAAAACAGATTCGCTAGCTGAACATGAGGTGATAGTCAAGAAAGTCTTGGCACACCTAGAAGAAAACCATTTATTCATAAAGCCAGAGAAGTGCATATTTCATGCTACAAAAGTCGAGTTCCTGGGCATGATCATGGGAAAAGATGGTATTCGCATGGACAAAACCAAAGTAAAAGCAGTGTTGGAATGATCAGAGCCGAAGAACCTATGAGGAGTACAAAGCTTCCAACTTCTATTGCCAATTCATATCCAACTACGCCTCCATCACAAGGCCATTGAACAACCTCACAAAGAAAGATGTCCCATTTATATGGGGCAAGAAACAATGAGAAGTGTTTGACACACTAAAAGCCACCTTCATGACTGCCCCAGTACTCACCTTCCTGGACTTAGACAATCAATTCCAATTGGAGAGCAATGCATTGGACTATGCCACTGGGGCAGTCCTATCTATCCAAAAGGAGGATGCTTGGCATCCTGTCACCTTCTATGAACAATCAGGAGTGCAACTATTCCATTGCTGATAAAGAACTCCTAAGCATGATAAGAGCACTAGAAATGTGGAGACATTATCTAGAAGGGACACACCACCAGTTCGAGATCTGGAATGACCACCAAAATCTCCAATGGTTCATGGTCCACCAAGACCTGAACAAACGACAAGCACGCTGGATGCAATATTTATTCAGATTTAACCACATATGGTGTCACAAGGCTGGCATTACCATGGAAAAAGCTGATACCCTTTCATAAAGAGAAGATCATGTGGAAGGCATCAAAGATAATAACAAGCAGGTCTTGATGATTCCACCAGAGCAGATCAGATCCATAATCCTGGTCCAAAATGAAGGCAATATGTTATTACAGAGAATCAAGGACAAGACACTCCTCCTCAAAGAGAGTGAAGTACAGAAGCTCTACAAACAGGGCTATACAGAAGATCGGGAACAACCCATCTTATGCCTCAAAAATAGAATCATTGTCCCACCAGATGAGGATCTCTAAAGAGATGTGATAACCAACTGCCACAATACATCCACAGCCAGTCACCCCAGCATAGAAAAAATCATAGCCCTTCTGTGGAGGCACTATGAGTGGCCAGGAATGGTTACCTATGTAAAAGAATATGTCACTAGATGCAATGTATGTCAAAGAATAAAGACGGGCAATAAGCTGCCAGCTAGCTGTTACGAATGCTCATTTTCACTCTTTATTTACTTACTCATGCATGATTCAAACTCTAGACTCTCCACATATGGAAACACTCTCCCACACCAAGGAGACTGGACTTATCATATGCTCACTTTCCATATCACATGACCCTTGTCACATGACTTCTCACATGACTCTCATTACACAATTATGCTTACTCATAAGGGCTAGACTCTTATCTCTTATCTATGACATCAT
The DNA here is from genome assembly GCA_038093715.1 of Austroboletus cf. mucosus. Taxonomy (NCBI): domain Eukaryota; kingdom Fungi; phylum Basidiomycota; class Agaricomycetes; order Boletales; family Boletaceae; genus Austroboletus; species Austroboletus cf. mucosus. The sequence goes on along the minus strand of JBBPST010000040.1, from coordinate 7,483 downwards.
ATGCTTATCTTCCAATAGAGTATGATCCAGCTATCATCCAATCATGTATTCTCATTTATCATGATATGATGTCCTGATTAGTACTTAGGGACAAACATGTACATACCTACCCATGCACTATATAAACCAAGGCGACTATGGGTAACACCCCAGTTTTGAAGCCTTGAATCTTTCCTCACTCTAAAGTCCCCTCCTCCTTATAAGTCAAAGGTTCACCCAGCTTTTGTCTTACTTAAGCACATTCGAGTGTTTCACCAGCAAGCTCGAGCCCCTGGAACTCCCAAACCTTCCTTGGGTAGAGACATCTTGGCAGATTTCATCACAGATCTGCCCCTATCTAAAGAATTTGACTCAGTGCTCATGGTCATAGATCAATTCAGCAAAGGAGTCAAATTCATCCCCTGTACAAAGATGATAACGGCACTAGACACTGCTCACCTCTATTTAACCTGCATGTGGAGTTACCACAGAATCCCACACTCTATTGTATCTGATCAAGGATCCCAGTTTGCATCACAGGTGATAAAAGAACTCTGCTCCCGATGGAGAATCAAATCTAAATTATCAATGGCTTCTCACCTGCAAACAGATGGGCAGACAGAATGGATAATCAAAGATCTCCAACAGTACTTACATACTTTCTGTCATGAGAAACAAACAGAGTGGTCAGACTGGCTTACAATCGCTTAATTCAGCTATAACTCTAAAAAGCAGGCTTCTATACAAAGACCCCATTCAAAGTTACAAGGACCTACAAATCATGAATGGGGACAGAACCTGGCCTGTCTAAAGCCCCAGCAGCAGATGACCTGGCCAATAATATTACTAAGATATTAAAAAGCATACGCTCCAACCTCAAACAGGCACAGGAGAAAATGAAGATCCAAGTGGACAAGCACCACTCGGAAGCACCTAAGTACCAAGTCAGGAATGAGATGCTCCTCGCAACAGAAAACCTGTATTTGACATGCTTGTCACATAAATTAACAGAGAAATGGCTGGGACTATTCAAAATTACATAATGCATTGGAAAAAATGCAATAGAACTGAAACTCCCATGCACTATGCATATACACCCGGTAGTCAACATCTCCTGGGTTAAACCCTATCTATTCTGACTCCCTAGTCAATCCACATTCAAACCAGGCCCTGTACACATCACAAATGACCTACAAGTCAAATATAAAGTTGATTATATCATAAATGCTTACTGGAATGGGCAACATAAGCAGTATTTAGTTCATTGGATCAGATACTCAGCTGAAGAATGGACATGGGAACCTGCATCTAACCTTAAAAATGCGCAAGCCACAATAGAACACTTCCATGAACTGAATTCCCATGCCCTAGCACAATCGGCTTTTGCTGACACATTCAGTCTATTTAACCCCCATGACAAACCATCCATACCTGTTGCGGTTGATCTGGTGTTTCAACCATAGAAGGGGGGTGGTGTTATGAACACTATATTTTATTATATGCTTTCAACTGGATTCAAACTCTCAACCCTATGCTTTAGGAAATATGTTCTCATCATTGACACTTATAACTTAGACGATTTCTCTTCTTTTCAGGTCATGTGACCAGTCATGTTACCAATCATGTGACCTATGTCTAGGCTCGTCATAAGATACATCACATGATATGGTGTATGCTTTAGACCCTTATCTCTTATCTATAATATTATGTCTTTTTTATCATCCAATAGGATACCCTCCGGCTTATTGGCCAATCATGTAATTCCTCCTTATCATCATACGATTCCCCTTTATGTATTATCGAACATGTATACATAGAGTAGACAAATATATAAACCCCAGACTCTAAGGTGAAATCCCCATTTTAAGAGTTCTGGTCATTTGGATCACCTCTTCCAATCCTTCTTTAAAGACAAGCTTTTCCAGCTTGCTAAACTACTTCAATTCCTTATCATATTCGGAGTTGTATCACCACTCTTGATCCAATTCACTTTTTCTGCTTTTCAAACCAATCAAGTCATCTCTTTCCTAAATTTTGGTCAATTCACTTGCCAAATATCTGAATCTACTGGTGTCCACTACTCCACCATCAGTAGAATTCACTCTAAACTTCATCCTGACTTGCCCAAGTCCTCTGGCGATTGCCCTACTCTCATTATCCCTGCTGATATGTATTATGCTATTTATTTTATTGAAACTGGGAAGGCTAAAAATGCTGTTCAAGTTACCAAAACTCTTTAAGATATCAAGAACCATACTATATCTCCTCAGACTGTTACTGTGGGAGGTCAACAAGTCTGGTGTATAGAGCTGGACATTTGAGGATGGTGACAAAAAGGGTGTTTCTGTGGGTAACTGGGAGGCAGTGGACATGTATAGGAAGCAGCTGGAGAAGCCAGGGACCAGAATGAACTGGAAGAGAGGGTAGGGAGGCAGTGGATTCAGTCTGCTGGGATACAAATTCTGTGGCAAAGAGGTTAAAGTTTCTAACTGATTCATTCTGTTACAAAGAGAGGGCATTGATAGAAGAGGACATGTGAGAGATGATGAGTTTCCTAGATGAGTTTCCTGCTGATTTTATAGGCTCTAAGCAAGGGGAGGGTATTCTGCAGATTCTTAGTTAATTCCCAGGTATCATTGCCACTTCCATAGCCTTTCCATTGGATCTGGTACTGCCTTCTGTTCACTGATCCCCGATGCACAATGTGTTACAATTTCCACTTCCTTGCACTCCTCAGACTATGTGTCCTATTCTGATATGATCTTTGCCTTCTTTGAGGATGATTCTATTTACTCCTTCTCAGCCTTATTCTGATATCATTTGATAATCATTCTCTTCATAGCTTTCCTGATCATCAATGCACAGTAGAACTGCCCTTGTTACATCACCTTCTTGATTATCATTGTGCAGCTAGATTTGTGCAACCATAGCTTTCCTGATGAACACTGTCCTCCACAGCCCATCTCTCTTTTGGGGTGAGTACTCCTATGACCACAGCCTCTGTAGTCAGTATATATATTTCCAGTGTCATGTACAACATTCTCCAGCTAGATCTATGCAATTCACGTAGTGCCTGCATTCAAACTTGAGTGCACTGCCTCTTGTTTGAGACCCCCATATCCATTGGACTTAGTGTCGTCACAGAGGACACTCTATAGCTGTCAGGAAGGACTACACACTACATGTTCCATCTTAAGTTGTGCGTAATAATCAAAAGCATAACAAATGTGTAGAAGGATTGCCCACCCTGGAACTATCCTCCCCCATCTACATCCAACAACAGATCCTCAAAGAACTCCACATCACCAAGGAACAAGCAGCCTTCCTCAGAAGGAACAATGTTCTACCTGCCCATCAACTAGAACATCAATTCTTCTGCAAACTCGGAGGGTGCCCTTGGTATTACTCCTATTAACTTGTTGCCCAACATTTCCGGACGATTTGGAGTCCCCCTATCAGATGAAGATGAGGCCTATTACAGAGAACAAGAGAGACTACAAAGGACTTCTGAAACCATTGCCCAGAACGAGAGAAGCAGAACACCAGGAAGTTGGGACACCACCTCTTCCCCTTGCTTTGGAAGAAGACAACCATCCCTATCTCAAAATCCTCCCCTATCCACTGTACCCACTCAACAAGAGCCAAGTGAAGTACTCCACCAGGAGGAACCTATAGAAGTGTATCACAAACCAGAAGAGACTACCGACACAATGAGTAGCTCAAGGAACACAGAATGAAGAGCTGGTCTCCCAGAACCCTTCAATGGGAAAGCAGAGACAGCAGAGTATTGGATCTATGCTATGGACATGTACTTCAAGATGAACCCCACCTTATACAATGATGAACAAAAGATCTTAACTACCCTAAACAGGATGACGGAAGGTCAGGGAAGGCAGCATGCAGAAACAGAATTAAGAGACATCCATGAAGGGGTTGTCAAGGCAGAGAACTGGAAGGAATTCATCAAACAATTCCAACAAGCCTTTTCTCACAAGGAAACCGCTGCAGATGCCAGGAGCAAACTACACTTCCTAAGAATGAAAAGGACAGGGCTTGATGCAATAGACTGCTACAACACAGATTTCCGACTCCTCATGAGCGAAGTCAGGCTTTTGGATCAACCATCCCTCATCAAATACTATATGAGGGAACTGGCCGATCAATTGGTCCACAAAATTATTGGAGGAGAAAAGGAACCAGAGACAGTAGACGGATGGATGGAGAAAGCTATGAAGCACTTCAGACAGGACGACAGAATAAGGAGCATCAAGCAAGGAAGGATCTCTCAAAGAGACCCAGATGCAATGGATGTTGATAGCATTCATACAAAGAACAGAAAAGAATGTTGGAACAAGAAAGCGAAGCAAATCAGGGAAAGAAGATGCTTCATATGCAACAAGGTTGGATGTTTCGCAAAAAAACATTCAAAAGAAGGAAGAAACCCACTTCCAAAGGAACAAAGCAACCCAGCCAGAATAAGAACTCTTGAGATCGAGCAGAAAGATGAAATGTCGGAATATGTGCAACAGTTGGGAGCTCAAAACATCCCAAAAGACGAGGTACTAAGGATCCTCAAACAATGCTTCAAGGATGATGAAGGAGAAACTATTGCAAGGGTAGAAACCAAAGATGTTTCATACCAGGGTTTTTAAGAAGGAGCCAAGAATCGACATCTTGCACTCCAAGCTATTCCTCTGTACTGGTATCTAATGATAAGAAATCTATATCTATTTCAGTTTCTCTGTCCACTACAGAAGGAAAAAGTGTCGAAACCACAACAGCCCTCATTGATTGTGGAGCCACTGGATCATTTATTAACCTCCACTTTGCCAAAAGAAACAACTACCCCTTGGAAAAACTCCCCAAACCATTACTTGCCATCAATGCAGATGAATCTAACAATAAAGTGGGAGTAATCCGATATAAAACTAAGCTATCCCTATGGATCGATGGGGTAGAAGAAAATCAGACTTTCCTGATACTCCCCACCTGCAAAGAAAACATCATTCTTGGAATGACTTGGCTCCAACAACAAAATCCTATTATAAACTGGGCCACTGGAGAGGTGACCATCACTGGACAAGAAAAGAGACCTTGAAGAGATAGCAAGGAGGCCATTGACCAATGATACCTAAGATACTTAGGGTTTCACGAGGATTACAAAACCCATACTAGATACCACCGAAGATATGAAGTAGAAGAAGTAAGGAGAACCACCATATCTACCACACTGGAAGCGCAAAAAGAGAGAGAAGTAAAAGAGTTACCCAAGGCATACAAAGAATATCAAGATGTGCTCGAGAAAGGAAAGATGGATCAACTCCCCTCCTCAAAATCCTATGATCACACTATAAACCTGAAAGACACCTTCACTCCAAAACGAGCCAAGGCATACCCACTGTCCCTGCCTGAAAAAGAAGCGTGCAAAAGGTTTGTAGAAGAACACCTAGCTAATGGGAAAATACAACCTTCAAAATCCCCCCAAGCTGCACCATTCTTCTTTGTCGCCAAAAAGGATGGAAAGTTGAGACCATTCCAGGACTACAGATATCTGAACGAACATACTGTGAAGAATGCCTACCCCCTCCCCCTGATCTTTGAGTTAGTGGACAAACTCAAAGGATCCACCATCTTCACCAAACTCGACATAAGATGGGGGTACAATAACATCCTTATAAAGCCTGAGGATAGATGGAAGGCCACCTTCATCACACCAATGGGACTTTTTGAACCAACAGTCATGCTCTTCGGACTATGCAACTCTCCTACCACTTTCCAGGCCTTCATAGACAACGCCTTCGGAGACTATATTGCTGAAGGATGGCTCATAGTTTATATGGACGATCTGGCAATACATTCTGCCGATCCCATGGTCCACATGGAACGAACTCTCGAAGTCCTGCAGCGACTCAGAGAACTGGGACTCTCTGCCAAGATAGAAAAATGCTCCTTTGACCAACCCAGCATGGACTATCTAGGACTGATTGTATGACCAGGAGAAATAGCAATGGATCCAACCAAACTCTCTGCAATAAAAGATTGGATCTGTCCAGGAAACGTCAAACAAGTTCGATCCTTCCTAGGATTTTGCAACTTCTACTGAAGATTCATCCCCAACTTCTCCCAGAAAGTACAACCAATGGTAGAACTCACCAAAAAGAAAGAACCGTGGTTGTGGACAAGGAAAAGGCAGCGAGCCTTCAATGAGATGAAAGAAATCTTCTCTATCCAACCAATATTTAAACTCCCTGACCCAACAAAACAGTACTTTGTGATAACCGATGCATCCCTCACTGCAACTGGGGGAGTATTAATGCAAAAAGACACAAATGGAGACCTTCACCCATGTTCCTACTGATCCTCCACCCTCTCCGAAACCAAGCGAAACTATGACATCTATGACCGGGAATTATTAGCAGTAGTCTTTGCCCTGGAAGACTGGAGACATCACCTCCTTGGAGCAGCCCACCCCATTGAGATCCTCACAGATCACAAAAACCTCACCTACTTCTGTACCCCCAGGAAACTAAGCAGGAGATATGCCCGCTGGCAAATGTTCTTGCAGGACTTTGATCTTACATTTACCCACATCCCTGGAACACAAATGGGACCAGCCAACGCCCTATCTGTTATGAATGCTATATTTTACCATATGCTTTCACCTTAATTTGAACTCTCGATCCTATATGTCTAAGTTTAAAAGTGTCAATGATGTTCTCATCATTGACACTTTTGAACTTAGACATTTTCTCCCTCTCAAGTTATGTGATGGAAATCACGTGATCTATGCCTAGACTCGTCATGTGACCAGTCACATGCCATGAAGTATGATCTAGACCCTCTTATCTCTTATCTATGACATCATGCCTCATGCCTCCCTTATCCACCAATAGGATATGTGCCAGCTTATTGGCCAATCATGTTAATTCCCCTCATCATCGTATGACACCCTAGAGTAGCTAGTCTACAAACATGTACATACAATACTAGATGCTATATAAACCCCAGACTTTAAGATGGAATCCCCATCTTAAGAGTTCTGGTCATTTGATCACAACCTCGAGTCAATCCTCCACACGACAAGGCTTTTCCAGTCTTGCAAGCTACTTCATTTATTCTTTTTATTTGGAGTCGTATCATTACTCTTAAGATCCACCAAGCCTGACTATGCTGTCTCACTTGCAAGATTACTACACAATGTTACAAACACTCTTTTCCTATGCTTTTATTTCTTTACCTTAACTTGATTCGAACCACAGACTTTCTACTTAAGGGAATACTTTCCCATCACAAGACGAATGGACTTGTCATATGTTCACTTTCCATATCACGTGACCCTTGTCACGTGACTTCTCACATGACTCCAATTACACAATTATGCTTACACACGAGGGCTAGATCCTTATCTCTTATCTATGACATCACATGCTTATCATCCAATAGAATATGATCCATGCTATCGTCCAATCACTTAAATCATGCTTATCATCGTACGATACCCCGT
>JBBPST010000039.1:0-11034 GCA_038093715.1 Austroboletus cf. mucosus | reverse complement strand
CTTCTCTTTTTCGCCATCTCTACTGCAGTCCCGAGTCGCCATGGTCGGGGTAATGGACATTCTGAATCTATAGTCAGTTTATGTCTGGGTAATAGTCTCGGCCGACCCCATTTTCACTCGCCTTTGTAAATGGGCCCACGAGGAAGCTTCATGTCCGTTCGGTCGGCTTAGAGTCGCTGTCAACGTGGCATTCTCCACCATAACGCCGTAAGGCACATTTTCTACTCACCAACTTGCTATCTAAAGCTGAATGCAGTGCCGCACATTTCAAGAAATTGACCACGACATATCCCCTCGACGTTTTCGCGTCCCTACACCAAGTTTTACTCGACAGACATAATAACGGAAATCATGGTTCGGAAGACGTTTGCCGTGGTTGAGAAAGATGACACCGGTCGCGTGTTCAAGGTACCCATCAGACCGTGGGTGTCTGAGCAATGGCACACGCTACGTCCCAATGATGCTCCCAAGGTAAGGAATTCGATATACAATTGTACGAAAGACGTTTCCCAAGGACATACAACGCTAAGCGACATCGTACCACAGGCCCTCACCAATGCCTCCAGGCCCCCTCAGAATGTGCACACGTCCACGGGATTTGGGTTCTCGCGTCACGTTTTCTCTGGCCTCTTCCTTCCGGCTGGTTACCCTGCATGCGTTTCTCCCGGTATGGCTTGGTACCCTCTTTGAGTGGGGCGGAAATTAACAAATCCCATTTTCGTAGATTACCTCGAGTGCGCGTGTTTTACCCGGCCCTGTGTGCGGTCTTCGGCTTGAATAACCTCGCCGTCCTTTACATAGGTATCAAATTTACAACGCTCTCCAGGCTTTTTGCAGCTCGTTGTTGGGACTTTTGGCTTCGCGAGGCGCCCTGGAAGGTGTGTTCGTTTATGCCAGTACCATCGCAGCATTACTTATTTGTGTCTCTTCAAGGTGTTGGCGTCGGCAATGCCTCCGCCTCGGCAACCCATGCCTTGATACTGACAGTCTTAAAAGATGCCTTCTCACGGTTCACAAGTAAGCCGCCAGCATTTCACGCAGACAAGAGAGAAAGTAAAGTCCACGCTCAGCCATCCTCGGAGCATATTATTTCGGGACGTCGCTGTATCCAGAGACAAAAACCTTTCGATACCTTGCTGACGTGTTTAACGATGCGTCGGTCGTTATGGACACCATCGTGCCATTTATCGGATCGATCGACCTTTCAAGATACGGAACCATTCTGCCATCCGGTGCGGTGCTACAAATAATTGCATTGTGTTTGAGTGGTGGCCTGAGGTCGCTTTGTACGCTTGTCGGTGCAGGCTCAAAGGGGGCGTTGACAAACCATTTCGCGACACCCTTGACTGGAAAGGGAGATGTGGGCGAAGTCAATGCGAAGGATGCGAGCCGGGAGACCGTTGTAGGGCTTTCAGGGATGTTGGTAAGGGTTGGGCCCACCTTGTCCCGGAGTGTCGATTGATTCATTGCCATTACAGCTCGGCACGCTTCTCATACCCTACATCAACACACGCCTCTTGACGTACACAGTGCTCTCCATTTTGGTCGGAACTCACTTGTTATTCAATTACCTCGCTGTTCGTTCCGTGGTTCTCCGCACGCTCAACAGGCAACGTGCATGCATTCTTTGGACCCGTTTCAAAACACAGAATGGAACGCTTAACGCGAGCATGCTCAAACCTTCTAGTATTGCTTCCGAAGAGTCGCTATTTATCGCTCCCAGCTGCTTACGAGATGCTTCTACCAGGCGGAATATAGGGCGGTGCATTCTCGGGACGTCGTTCCGTGGGATCACATCCCATTGTACTGCGGAGCATATCGCCTCTGCGCTCGATGTGTTTGAAGACGAACGATACGTGCTATTTATAACTAGTAGGAATGCGGGCCGAGATTTACGGTCGGCGGCCACTTCGGTATGCTTCAAGGACAGGTATAGCTCTTTCGATCAACTTCAGGCCTGGATCCAGGCCATAGAAGTTTCACGACGGTTATGCAATATAGATGACAGTGTTGCTACCAATTTGGAAGACGTCCTCCGCTCAACGCTGTTGGCAACTCGTGAAGTACTACCCGGTTTCGTTCAGTCTCTGATAGAAGCGGGATGGGAGACGGGAAACGATTCGATGATGTTCGGCTCTCCTGCTCATTTGATATTGGGAACAGAAGAGGGTCAAGAGGGCGGGTGCGGCGGTAACGAGGACAGGAAGCAGCGCTAACCTTCCTGAATAAGTAAATGCCGAGAGAAGTGGGTTTTCACCTCGATTTCTATATGTAACGTATCCAACTGTGATAGCCGCCAAAAGCCAGCCAGACATCTCACAGCAAAACGGTTGAGGAGATTGCATGGGTTCTGGTTCACACATACTGGCCCGCAGTAAGGGCCAAGTTAGTGTTGCAGGGTAAAGGTGCACGAGAACCATGTCTGGAGAGACTGAAACATCACTCAGCACCGATAGCGCAGTTGCTCGTGGTGAACTGCAAAATGTATTGCCCTGCCAATTCTTCGAATATTATCATGAACCAATCTTTGGGTTCCTCTGATTATGTTTTCTGCCGTCAAATTAGTGGCTGTAACAACTGGAAGCACGTTAGAGCACAGAGATTCCCTAAAACAAGGAAGACTGGTCACCGGTCACCGGTCATTACTGAATAAAGTGAGTTCCACCGACATACGGGGAGCTAAGGACATGCATAAAAACAGGGCAGCTTCCTAAATGACCGTTTCCTACATACCCAAACTCTTGCATGATGTCCCTCCTTGAAGGACAATATCGCTACTTCATAGCGATCCCACTATTTGCGGCGTTCTTTTGGTTCTCTACCCTCCTTGCCATGCTATTGACATGGCTCATCTCTGGGCGCCCCATATACGCTGCTGGGCAACCCTTCCTCGCCTACATCTCTGACGTCGGTGCGACCTTCCTCAAACCTTTGTTTGTCGTCGCATGTAGCATCGCCGGGGTCGGACTCCTCCTCTCGCTCACGATAGAGCGTCTTCTTCGACACAAAGGCAGACTTCACTCCGAACACCACAAACGAGAGCGCGTCTTTGGCCGACTCGCCATCGCCGGCGCCTTCATCGCCATGTGGGGTCTCACCCTTTTGTCGGGGTTCGACACGAGACGGTACCCGATCGCACACATGATCTTTCTTATCGTGTTCATCACCGGCGTCGGCCTCTCCGCCGTCTTCACCGTGGTCGAGTTCCGGTGGCTGGCACACGACTATACGGACGTCGAGAAGCTGAGAAGGGCTTACGTCGCCAAGGCGGTCATCGGGTTGTCGTTGGTCGTGCTGTCGGTCGTGTTTGGGGTAACGTTTTTTTATGCGCCCGACGTCGCAGCAGTAGTGGAGTGGACAATTGCGTTCGGATTTACCTTTTATTTGTTGACATTTGTATATGATCTGCGGATAGTTCGTCCCGACGATGACGCCGGGGACAGCAAGGAAGGAATGGTTCAGGTGTCTTGATTGGAGACTGTCATAAGTACTCATGTAAGGATTGACTCACCCTGATGGCCATCGCATACGCCCGATGAATCCATGAGCACGACTTTGTGTATGATGCTACCGCTCGTTATCGCCAGCCTCTTCGTAGATGATGCTTTATTGAGGTTGGTGTAATAGTTCTTGGAAGAATTTTATCGTCCAGCTGCGTTACCACCCATCATATAGGACAATTTTCTAGAAATATGTAAGCTCCACTGTGTAAATTTGGAGTTGTCTCCGTCGAAGTAGTCGACTTTGGGAATAAAAAATCTGCCGATTGGGTTAACCAGGGTAGTAGTAACGCTGTAGCAGTAGAATAGTCTGCGTGCTGCAGAGCATTGGAGAGGGATGTCATAGTTACTGTAGGGCACGAGAAGGCCCTGTCAGTGGCGTCGTATCGTAGTTGTATGTAACTGGGAAACATGGAGATCGTCATAAAATACGGAACAACGAAGGCGGAGAATACTTAGTGGTTCTAAAACTGAGGAAGAAAAACAGCGCTGGTAAATGGAGGCGCGTCTCGTGAGTCGTGTTACGGTTGCTTACCTTGGGCTCATACTATTCTGAGACTATCACCCCAACTGTAACAAGATTCGCAGTGGCGATGGATGTCATTTTGCTCAGCGAGAGAACCTGAGGTACTTACGTATAGCATAAGTAAGGATGCATAAGACAAACGTCATCCCAATCCTCGTATTTATAAGCTCCCTCCAATAAGACACCTAGAATCACGTCGCTGGCTCTGCGGAGCGTCAGCTAGATATAATTGTTCTGACTCATCGTTCCCATCATGACTACTAAGATTTGTAAAGGAATGCATGCTCACATGAGTCAGAATCCCAAGTTTCAAACACGTATGTGTGTTATATCCAATGAATTACGATATTCTGGGATTTGTATACTTATACCCTCCATTAGCCTCCAGAATTCCCAGAAAAGGTCTTGAAGCAGCGTAGTCAATTTCAACATGCCGGAGCAAATTACATTGTATAATGATCCCAGCAGGGTAAGTCTGTCGGAAATTTTCACGGAGACCACTGTAGTCTGACATACATGGTACAAGGTCTCGCCGTTTTGCCTTAGGGTAAGTTCTCGTTTTGAAATAATAGATTATCACAGGGATCGACATAATTGTGACCCCTGGGGATAGGTCGAAGTCGCCCTCCAAGAAGTTGGCGCGTCTTACACGACACATAGTTTCGACGTCTATAGCAGGCCGTCGTGGTATGCCAAAGTAAACCCACTGACAGGAAAGGTAAGTCGATCCAAAGTACCTCCTCATTTTCCTTGTCGACGCACCGGTATAGATCCCTGCGATAACTTATGGGGGCCCTGATGCCCCACCCGAAGACCCATCCCCACTGTCATCCAAAGTCACTGAATCAGGTATCATCCTCGAGTTCCTTGCAGATGTCTTCCCAGACGCGAACCTACTTCCACCTGTGACCGACCCAGCTGCACGTGCGCGCGTGCGGTTCTTCATAGACGCCGTCGTACGCCACCTGGATGGGCCCCCAGTCGAGTTACTGCGCGGCAACGCCGATGCAGTCGACAAGGTCGTCGAAGGGCTACTCAAAATTCAAGCGCTTCTACCAGATGTAGAGGCCGCCGACGGCGGAGAATATGCAATCGGCAAGGATTTCACGAACGCTGACAGCTTCGTTGCGCCCATGTTGGCATTAATCGATATCATTGCCATCCAAGATCTGGGGCGATTCGAGCCAGGAACAGGGAAGAAACTCGAGATAGCCTTGGCCGGAGAACGATTTGAGAGACTGAGGCGGTACAAGAGGGCACTGTGGGCCAGAGAGAGCGTGAAGAACGTGGTCGATTCCGTGAGTGCCCTTTCTTAGTCTTTCGTTTCGTTCTGGTGGACATCTGATGATATCGTATGTTTTGAATTAGGAACGCATAGAGGCCGGATTGAGGAAGGTGCTCGGTCGGAACTAAAGCGCACATACATCGTTTGTACATTTCACGGCCGCGTTGTTTCCATGTTCCAGAAACGGCATTGTCAATCGGTTTTATATTCAAATAGAAAACCTGAACAGTTGTTGTGGAGTTACTTCTTGGTGCTGAACATGTCTGAAATTATACCTGAATCACTGGCACATATGATTCGGAATATCTGTGTACCTTTCAAGAAATCTAAGTAGAAGAATAACTTATTCGTCCAAGCTATTTAATACTTTCCTTGAACAATGACATTGTCATAGCAATGAGAAAACCGAAATTGAACAGGCTATAATGGTTAGCATGCCGAATGAAGAAGTAGCTGTTTCCATTTTACTTCATGTGATGCACTGCAGGCATGTTTGTGCATTGAAGACTATTAGAAATATGAAATCCAGACTAACCCAGACTCATACTGACACTCTTAGCTTTGCCCTAACATGGCTTCTCTCTGAGTTTCACTTATAATCCTCGAAACTGTTCAATCTCTTGATTATAAGTGAAACTCAGAGAGAGGCCATATTAGAACAAAGCTAAAAGAAGAGCCACTTAAGATGTATACTTGATAACCTCGAAACTAGAGAGTATATACATGAATGCTATCCTATATATGTATACTACCAATGTTTGTGCATGGACCATGTACATGTAAGCTACCTATGACATAAGTGTGATGTCATCGATGATGTATATATGATGTCAGTATAAGTCTGGGTTAGCCTGGATTTCGTGTTCCTAACAGAGACATGCAGATGGCAGCACACTCAACAAATCACTACTTCCTCAACTAACTCAAAAGTGAGCCTATTCTGACATCCAACTCAATTACAAGAAACACTCATCAATAAAACACGCACATCCTTATCCGAACTTGGCACACTTGGATGCCAAGGAAAAGACCCTCAAGTAGAAAAGTTAGTTCTGTCAAGTGGAAAAATTGCCGATTAAGTGATCTAAGTGCCATTTAAGTGCCATTTAAGACAGTTGAAGGCCGTGTGTATTTTACCGATGCTCTGCATCAGTTGGAATACAATGAATATCTGTTGCCTGCTGACTTGCTTTTGAAGATGATCCAGCAGCATTTGGTTTATTAGCCCAGTCCTCTCAAAAAACAAGTGTCTCGACACAGGAGAACGAGAATTTGGCTGAACGAAAGCACTCAAGCTACCCCGCCATTAGATGTGTGCTATCTTGGACACATGTTTATAAAACAATGGTCGAGTTTCGTGTACATTCCTAACTTACTTATCTTCACTAAATTCTCGTGTATATGTGCTCATGATGATGCAATATATCTAAAGGTGTTCTGTGTACTTATGTGAGTTTTCGACACTGCGCCTGTTACCTCTCTCTTCAATCTGAGCCCGTCTAATCAGTAATGCACAAAGAATATCCCCTCATTGCTTGTTGACAAGCATCAGAAATTTTACGAGCATCTTTACGCGGGATGCCGGGTACACTTGTCGATATTGGTATAAGTGCTGATGGTGTGGTTTGGGGGGCCAATGCTAGTGGCGCTTTTTTTCCGTTGGATACGCGATTAGCCCCTTATCTTCATCGGGATTACAAGAGTGAGTTACTGAATGAAATAACATGCGCTTTTGGACTATTGCCTTGCACGTACTGTTTCTCATTTGACTATTTCTTGTTGTCTTGCAAGTATGTACGACTCTCCGTGCGATCCTACTTGAAGGCTACTTGAACAATGAATTATTTCTTTGATGGACATGAAATCATTGATATCGCATACCAACATCCTCCGACAAGCTTTGACCAGCAAAATATTAGTATGTAGGATCGTATCTACATCAACTCGTCGCACTACCGTACAGGTGATTTGATTATACACTGTTTATGTCAGCTCACAAGTTCCATGTTCCTTAAAGTCCTTCTAGTCAATTTCGATCGTCGCCAAATTAGGTCCATTCATCATGAGCTCTTGTTCTCGTTCGCGTACAGATCTCCGTGCATTCAATCTAGTTCCGAGCATCGTATTCATGTCTGTTAGGAGTGAAAAGACATTCAGGTGACTTACACTGCCATCATCGTATGGATTGAGCTTGGAACATCCGCAAGACGAAAACGCTCTCACCTTTGCACGAGATGGTTATTGGCAATGCGCTAAGGTAATGACCTCCTTGCACTGCATACTGTAGATACGCGCCACCTTTAAACGGTTACAAAAACCGGAATCAACGTGAGACGCACAAGCAAACACCAGATGACTGAAATGAGACTATGTATATATGAACGATTACGAACGGGATTGATTGTCAGCATTGTTAACTCACCATGTGCAGATCCCCATGTTGATGAACACGATTGTCAAATGTCGAAAATAGTTTCGTGATCTAACGTTAATCTAGATAAGTAACCACAGCGACTTTTATCGGAAACAGCGCACCTCCGAACCTCTCGGCGGCCTTCTCGAAGGTAAAAGAACACGGTCCCAGATATCAAGATGTCACAAATAGCTCCCATGATCGCAGTGCGTGGGGACCACTAATACGTTAATGAAAGGAATCAAAAGATACCGGCGAGCAAAGAACAGCGAGGCATACCTGGCTAGAGGAAAGCAAAAGTAGATCGCGGGTAACTAAACTAGGGAAAATATCATTTTGAAGGTCAACGGAGAAAACCCCGTGCATACGTTATGTAAGAGTATACTTTTCAAATGAAAGAGTGGCTCGGCATTACGATACGACGTTTGGAAAGGTAAAAAGGACGAACTCAATCCGAACACTATGTATCCTTGAGCATCGTCTAGGATGACGATGATGGGGGTCACGTACCAAATTGTACTAGCGAAGTTGCCAACTGCACGATTCATCTTAGTAAAATGCTGCGGGTGAACGCATAATTGAAGTCGCTCACGATCAAGAATGTTAGAAGTATATTTCGTTGGCTAACTAACAATCCCTATGTTATGAAACGCAGAAGGTAGAGCATCTGAAACTCACTTATCCAAATTCGATGAGTGTAAAAACTGCTCATGTAAATTAACCATTACTAAGGCGCGAATAAGCCCACGCTCACCACTGAACCATGCATGTTAGCATATACTTGTCAATCTCACAGGTCAGTATTTCAGCGTTCTCAGCTCGAGAAGGACTGACACTAAGAAGCATGGACGCCTAGTGAAAACAGTTCAGTGATAATCGATAACAGCCCAGTCAATCAACATACCGGAGTTTCCCTACACGAAGGTTCCGGTCCACATTCGATCAGCCTCTGTTCACACAGCGGTCGACAATTGCACCCACCACACGACTTCCGGGAGGCACATTGCTTGGACCCTATGACACGCTGCAAGGTATTTCCAATAAAGCATTGCTGTAAAAACGGTATGCGCAACGTCCATCGCCCTGTGACCCCGTCAGAACAAGGAATCACTGTCAACTGCCGACTTCAATGCGAAGCTGATAACGTGACACACAAAAGGAATGACACCTAACCAGGTATGTTTAGGACGTCGTAACCACTGAAAGCGTAAATTGGACCACGTACTGCGGCCTTCAACAACCTGAAGTCGTTAGGGAAGCTGTAAAGATAAAATATGCCTTGCCCGAGCGTGCTTCCGGAAACCCTAAAGGTTCCAGGTAGTCAGTCTCTTTCCATTTCATACAGTGCAAAAAAAGAGCACTTACGCCACTGATAAGATGAATCCTAGGATCCACCATCAACGAATTTCACCAGAGAGATGTGGGTCGAACTCACCACATATCCCCGGCGCCCACTCGAGCTCAAAATTGGATCCTGCACTCATCAAAAGTGAGCTAAAGCCCGGGGGGTTAATAAATTCTGTTCCACGAGGTGGTAGCCGCGCATTGCCTCGTGTAACATAAGTATTAGCATCATTATCAAGCTTGGCTTGAAAATTAGTGGGGATCTAGAGCAGGATCTCAATATAACCGAAAAAAAACATGGCAATTTGGGTCGTCGTGGTGAGAATACGCAAGTATTTGGTTCCGCATTGCGTGAGGCTAGGTCCTGGGAAGACACAACCGAAAAAAGTACAGACTACAGAACTCTCTCCAGAACACTGCTATTTTTTTTTACGTTCGTTTGGTTCTCCATCCAGATCCCCCAATGTTGCCGATCCCAAAGCTTCCGAATGCGCCACCACTCAGCGAACTCGCAGGAGTCCCACCATCACTGGTTGGGCTGACAACGTTCCCAAGGGAGCCTTTGTGTGTGTGAGTGGCAGACGAACCAAATGTCGACCTGTAGGAAGTCGTGGGCATCGCCTGTATAGACAAGAACTTGTTCGGCAAGGGACGATCCTCCGTGTTGTACTAAAGGTACGACGAAGACGACACCGAATCAGTGGGTTACACCTGACGACAGGCACGGCACCAACCTGGAATTCGAGCCCGATACCATCAGCTTCAGAGATGTCCAACAACTTGACGAGTTTCTTCCCGATGCCATTAAGTCGTTCTACGTCGTCTTTGTTCCGTGTCCACAGCTGAATACGGTCCACCTTGCTTCTCAGGCTCACGACTGCTCCACAAATTTCATCGCCATCTTCCAATTCTTCCCCGACGAGCGCCATTGCCAACCAGGTCCAACATCGATCGAGCAAAGCCGGATTGTTTTTCATCGTAAGGACCCACTTTCCACCCTGTGCATTCGCGGCGTCCTCCCACATGGGTTTGATCCCAGACTTGAAGATGTGGTAGTTCGAGTTTCGTTCCAGCTTTGAGGGTGGCTTGAGCCAGTTGAAATAGCGACAAAACGATTCGACGGTATCGAACTCGCCGATGACGATCAAGCCGGCCTCGTAATCCTCAGTCTCGGGGATGGCAGAGAAAGGAACTACGCCATCCTCTCCAGGGCCTTTTCCAGAAGCATGGGGAGCCTTGGATTTGGTATCATGATAAATTGTCCTATGGCAACAATATAGACAGTGGTTCCTGATGCGAGCATATCACACACCAAGTATACTGGAGGGGATGCTCCGGTGCCTTCATGACTGCACCAGGCGTTTTTGGATCCTCGATCATCTCCGCTTCTGGTGGACGCGGCGATCCGTCGATACTAAGCGATCTGGCCTTCGCGAGACGGGCGGTGATAGCATCCAGACTGGGAATGTTCTTGTACCCTTTGACCTTCTTCTCGGGAGGCTTCAGGAGGGAACTGGATTCCTGATTAAGTTCGTTTAGATTCTCCTGCGTAAGAGGCTCTGTCTCGAATTGTGCTTCCTCTGGGATGGAGGGTGTAGTAGATTTGGGAGGGGTAGCGAGGGTTGTAGCCGTCAACGCCGGGGACGTTGAACGGGTAGACGGCGCATTCACGAGGATGGAGTCGTTGGTGGAGGTGGTAGAAAGAGACGCCTGCGATCCGGTCCGCAAGATGGAGGCGGCGAGACGGGGGCGGGCGGGAGAGTTGGTCGCTGATGCGCTGGCCGTGTTGAGATTGATACGCGCCGCTAGCTGGTTAAGCGACGGCGGTCGTAAGGCAGACACTGGACGCTCTGGCTTTGGTGCGTGCATGGAGGCGTGCAGAGTCTGCGACGACGGTGGGCTCGACATCGTGAAAGTCGGGCGCCAAGTGGCAACAAGATCGACACAACGTAGAATGTCATTTACG
>JBBPST010000038.1:11713-24604 GCA_038093715.1 Austroboletus cf. mucosus | reverse complement strand
AGATCCACTACACTTGCTGTCCTCGAAGAATCACTCGAAGCTTACCTTCTCTCTGTGGCCGAGCTCCCCCATTCCCTCGAAAAAACCGGTAAACCTGGGCTCCGCCGCCAAGCTCTGATACGAAAACTTGGCGCCCTAATGAAGTTCCGCCAAGGCCTCAACCTCAACCGCGAAAATTTTTCTGATACCCCCGATCTATATTGGGCCGAACCGGAGCTAGAATCATTTTTCAAGTCCATGACTGCCGCGCTTGAGGTCAAGGCCCGGACGCACGCGGTCAACGAGAAGATTACGTATGCGACGGAGGTGAATGCTAGTCTCCTGGGCAACTTTGGGCGCGTCTTATGATTATTTTATTTTATTTTAATGCAGGTCCAATCGACCCTCCGACAACTGTTAACAGAGGTGTGTCAGAGCAAAAATAATTTCATATTTCAACGGGTGATCAACGTGTTTTTCATAGTCTTCCGCCCATCGCATGGAACTAGTAATTATCGCTCTCATCGCCGTCGAGGTCATTATCGTGAGTTCTTTCTACGTTCCTTTGGTGGCACTGCAAAATATAATTGTGCCTAGGCCCTCATACGCGAAGGACCGGAACTTTACCGAATGGCCTTCGGTTCTCCAGACGAGAAGGAATCAGGCATCGCTAGATCTCATTAATATTCGGACGGCCCTCACTACAATTTGGCATCGGAGAGATCTTTTGTTTTTGTTTATTTTCTTCCTTAGCCTCTGTATGTGCCTTCCACTTATATAACACACACTCACGGGATACCGTTATTCGGACCAACTTAAGTTGGAGCCTAACTTTCAGGACTAGACTCATTATCATCAAGTTCAAACTCACGTTTTTCTGGAAACTATAAAAATTTACTTATCCGTCGTCCATTGATTTTCATTGCAAGTATATCCCGCTCTTCCAATAACTAAAAAATATGTCCAATGCTGCAGATTGTGTGCTAAAATATACTACATGCTTTCCTTAGGTTGGAAATCCAGCTCTTCTTACACTTCTATCAAAAACGGGCAGATCTAATGTCCGTTTTCCTGTCTCGCTCGAATCAGCTTCTCAACACATGTTGAGCGCGGGGTAATGCGGCACACAAATGGTTTTGGAGCGCTGTCATCGTCAATGTACCATGCGAAAACGTCAGCAGCGAATGAACAAAGGGGAGGCTTGATAGTAAATTCTCACGTTGATATGCCGCTCGTAAACTCCTCTCTGACGGGTATCTCGTTCCCAAACTTATCGCAAGCCTTCGCTACATGCATGGTCGCAAGTATCGTCACGATAGCTGCCCAGACGTTCTGATCTGCCAGGTGTCTTCCGGGACAAATCCGGCTATAACAATTCTTTAACATTCGTATCTCCTGAGCAAAACAAAACAAAAAGCTCACGGGCCGAAGCTAAAACACGGAGGGGCTGGGCCTTTCACGATTTCGCCAGTGGGTGTGAGATGCCGTTCGGGAATGAAGGCCATCGCGTCGTCGAACTGACTCTCGTCATGTCCCATTCCCCTAAGCTAACTTAGCTTCATTACATTGACCAACAAACGATTTGAATACCAGATATTAACTAGCACGATGGCGCCTGTGGTAAAGTTACGACATGTGGCCTCATCACAATTTCATCCTGCTCACCTTCGGGGATATACATCCCTTCATACACGTCACTCGTTGCAGTGGTGTGTGGAATCGCTGCAATAGAGATTTGATCAACCGACGCTTCCCCGACGAATTCACTCACCACAAGGAACGACGGGTCGCCAACGGAGTGACTCGAGGTACACTCCTTCAACGTATGGCAAGTGCAGTCTGTCGTCAAAGTCAGGGAGACGTCCATTGCCTACGACCCGGTTGATCTCTTCCCAAGCTTTGACCTGGACCTCGGGATGGAGCACCATGGCTAGCAAGAATACTCGTAATGTTGAATCGCTCTGCTAGACTGTTGAGCGAAACTCGTTATGAATTACCTGATTACTCACGGTTTCAGCACCACCTGAAAGATGTACATGATTCCTTGATTAAAGGAAGGTACAAGCACTGTGCACGCTCACATACCTAGAAAACCAGATGCTGCCACGCCGCTGATCAAATCCAAGTTCGCTTCCCCTTGTTTCTCGAGCAGGTCACGAACAAGCGATTCTTTGGCAGTTCCGTCAGCCTAGCAAGGTGATCTTAATCAAATGACGAGGTAAACGACGACCATAAAGTTACCACGCTTTCCGTGACGAATTTGATGGTTTTAGTGAGAAAATTCTTCGCGAGAGCACGAGAACCTGCGGCTTGCTGCTTGTACCATCCGCCGGGCAGCCAGGGTGGAATATGTGCCACTGATCACGTAAGTACATTAGTCTTTAACGCAACGAAGTCGACTGAACATACGTAATGGAAAGGCGATTATAAGAGCAGTCCACTCAGGAGTGATCGCATTCACGAACAAACTGATCCAGTGTTCAATCATTTCCACGAGTGGGTCATCCTTGGATGCAACCTCGTAGCCATACATTGCTCCCATGGTAGCCCCCGCTGCGTAACTGTACAACTTATTAAGCGAAATTTATAAGTGACATAAGTGACATACGTTTTGCAATGCTTAGCGAAGTCCTCCGGGTCGTCGAGAATGTTTTCGACAAGCTGACGGGACTTGGATATTGCTAATGGCTTGAAACGAGGTGCCATTTTCTTGTTGAGGCAAGTATGGAATAATTTCCGGTGAAGCCTCCACACGTTACCATATGGAAGAAGACCAGAGTTGAAATCCATGCCAAACCTAAATGCACGTGTCAATCCATGCCATAATCACCTCTTCGACAACCGAATATGTGGCGCACATTTCATTTGCTGGGACGTGGGGTCTTTGGGAGTAGATGGCTGATCGTCGGTCCAACAAGTCGTGGGCCACTTTTCTGCTATTGATGATAATGAAATCCTTGCCGAGAATGTTGGCGTATATCAAACCACCTAGAAGAGATGTCACAAAGATGACCAAGCGTTCGCAAAAAAACCAGGATCTCAACGACGCACCGTATCGTTTTCCCCATTGTTCGTATGACACCCAAGGGTGGACAGGGTTGAGATCAAAAATGTTACCAATGAATGGAAGTCCGGGAGGTCCGGGAGGTAGTGGAAGCCCACCTCTGAGGCGGCGCTGCCGCCATGCGTGGAGGATGAAGGCAGCACAGAGAACGAAACCAAGAGAGTATGTGGGTCCAGGTCCAGTAACAGACATGATTCCAGTGAATGCGAGTTAGGTGTACGGCCGAAGAGATTGAGAGGCAGCAGATCTAGACGGGAGCTAGGACGCACCCGAGTTGGTCGGGTGAGCCACTTTTAAGTAGTTTCTGCGGGAGAGGCAAGGCACAATGAAGTCGTTCCTGTTGTGATTTATGTATGCCCAGGAGGGGCATTTTTTTTTGTGCAAGGCGGGCTGAGATTCGGGACTTCAATGACTTGGCGACATGCAACTTGAATCAACGAGTGCCATCGGCAGTTTCGGTTTACATTGAGTCCAGGTTAACGGCATGTCTACATTGCAAGGGCGATTAAATTGGACATAATGCCGCGTCACGGCACACGGGCATTCCTGAGAAAATCATCAACGAGTGAGAGAGAGATGAAGAGGTAGCTTACCCATTTTAGCGACAAGCGAACATATCCACAACGAGACCGGGGCCGTGCTAATGAAGTTTCCAATGGGAGAAGATCAAGTTTAAGTTCAGAGCTCTGTCCGTCTATCAGATCGATCGGGTAACGTTGACGTAAGCATGAAAACTTCACCGCGATTCTGGTCGGGTCAGAATTTCCAGTCTGATACGGTGCCACTAACTAGCCACTACAGGGCAAACGATTGTTCGACATGCTCCTCCTTGACGTGCAGGCCTAATAATTCGAGTTTGGTTCAGGGTTACGAGTATGTAAAGACCCAGTTCTTGGGGAGCGACATGGCGGTCTGGTCGTCGAACGACGAAAGGGTTCGCGCCACTCGAATGTACCAAATGATATTGGCGTGAGCTCCTTTACCAGGTTTACCACATAACTTTCGACTCTCTTCAAATGACCCAGATTAGAATCTGGATAGGTCAAAGTGAGTGACTATTTTAAGCATGAACAACCAGGCCATAAATATCATATTTAGGACGCTCCGAACATGGGCACTGGGCGCTAACTGGGCTATACTAGGCTATACCACTCAGCCGCTCATATCTGTTCTCGCTTGGAATACTTATTTCAGTCACTATGTCACATTTTGCAGAGATTAACTACCTCGGTGTTGATGATGAACTGGAGGTACATCATAGCAATAAACCGTGTTGCCACCGATAACCTCACGGCTTCATCAACCAACCCCAGACAATGTGCCTTACTAGGCACCGACATTGAGACATTGGACGGTGATGCATATACTAACTTTTTAAGGCTATCGCTTCGCCATAAATTTTCCCGCGGAGAAGGAGAAGATTCGGAGACGCCACTTGCCATGACAGCAAGAACCAGCTCTAGTGGCTTGTTTGACCAGGTTTGTGAACTCCATGTGGGAGAACGCTTTGATCAAGTATGTCTCCTATGTGCCATACCTACGGTAAGCACTCCTTGCATGTCATCGCCATTTTTCCAAGGGAGATAAACTGAAAGAGTTGCAGATTTTTTCCCTCGCAATATAACTTGATTCTCGAGCGCTGAAGACCGCAAGCCACCGGATTCAACTATTGAGTAGTCGTGCGTCGCCGCTGAAACAGTATTCAATAGCAAATGTAGATAACATTAACGCCATGGCTAATAGGAATTTCCGACGTCTTGCGATAATTAATGGGTCTCCTCACCCCTATCCGGCATGATATCAATATCAATAGGCAGATGATACTCTCAAGATTCTGGTACTCTTCATGTGGCCGTATCGCAGTATGTAGAACTGATAAATTCAAAACCCTTGGGGGACAGGACACTACAAAAGTACAAAGGGTCCACGGAAATAAATTTGAAAGGGGAAAATCGGAGAACCCGGGCCGAATCATCTTGTATACCCTGTCTTGGATTTAGGACTCGGTGGCGAACAGCATGCTTCTTGAAGTCGCAGTGCGAAGAGTGGCAGGCTTTAAAACAGCC
Source organism: Austroboletus cf. mucosus (assembly GCA_038093715.1). Taxonomy (NCBI): domain Eukaryota; kingdom Fungi; phylum Basidiomycota; class Agaricomycetes; order Boletales; family Boletaceae; genus Austroboletus; species Austroboletus cf. mucosus. The sequence continues at coordinate 19,495 of JBBPST010000038.1, read as the reverse complement.
ACTTGTGGACAGCCTAGATGATAGTGGCGTGATGGGCGCAGTGGTGGTGTTCTTGCTGTATGATGTGGCCTTATCAAGCTGCCGGCGAAGGCATAGTTACTCATCTCGAAATCACTGAGGCGCAGTACGGTATGCCAGCCCTGGCTAACTCGAAAATAGTACTGCCACGATCACGGGGACCTTGATACACCGAAGGGTACTGGCGAAAGCCATGCTCTCGGGCCGAAAACAGGGTCCCTGAGAACGGATGTAAGTGGTATAGTGCTAATTATTCGACTAGCAACAAATTATAGCGGCTCGGATTGGCCAGACCCGTTACCATCGATCATTGCATGCCGGGATTCTCACAGCGTGACACCATGGACATACCAAGTGTATCGTCATTCTCATCGCCCCACTGCTGCGCGCTGACGGGGGTTCCGTATACATGTCGAATTTGATAACATGGTGACAATGCGTTGGTCCGAGGGTGCTTACTGCCATGCTGCGCTACCGCTCAGATCCGAGACAGCCAAAAAAATCGCGTGTATACATAGTTTTCCAGGGGAATAAATTTTAGTGCATCAGGTGGCTCGCGCGGCTAGGCGTAACCCATCGTGTGCATGATCGCGACAATTTTGCAGTATGAGATGCGGTAGGTAGCAATGCCAATGGATCATTGGACAATCGTCTAGGACGCCGGGATCTGATTCGATCTTGACGGACCACAAAATATGTGCAACTGCCGGCAAGAAAAGATATGGATCTAGATAATAAAAAAGGCATTAAATTTCATTCGCTTAACGCGCCGCTTTGACCGAACCCACTGGTGGCTGAGCGCCGAGGACTCGATGTCGCGTCTCCCTTGAATTTCTTTAAAGGATTAAAGATCAGTGACTCAGGCGACGGAACAGCAGAGAAGCGTTTCTCGATGAGCATCATGGATGCAGGTATTGAAATAATAATTGTACATGCGTATTAGTAGTAGTTCTTTAAGTATAATATCCGAGATACCAGATCATAACAAGTCGTCACGGGTCTTTCTCACGTCTCTCTAACTGACAAGGCCATTTACTTCCTCAAAACGAGGCGTAATGCGACATTGGAACGGGACTGGTCGACTGATTCAGGGGATCAGAAACTTAGTAGGGGGAAAACGCAAAGAAGAAAAGAAGTAGAAACTCAAATGACTCACCGTGCAATACCGTCCGTAAACCTAGGGAATATATCAATTTCATACCCGGCTAGGCCAATCGCTTTGCTAAATCTGAACACTGACAGCATGTTGACGGCTGCAAGCCAGGTAGACGCGTCGGCGAGATACCGTCCGAGACATATCCTATGGCCGTAACCAAACCAAAGACTGGAGATGTCATCCGAATAAACATTTCCGTCTGGATCTAGGTGTCTTTCGGGCTTGAACACCGCTGGATCTGGGAATCTTTCCTCATCCCATGCCATTCCCCTAAACGGCGACGAGTCAAGATCTCTCACCGAGGAACATGGAATGTCACTTGCCGCAAGTTTGGTATGATGACAGAACCTTGAACCATCAGGGGGTATACATCGTAGACTCGGACTCATTACTCACCTTTGGGAATGAATTGCTGCTCGAAAAAGTCATCTTTTGAAACCATATGAGGAAGTGCTATCGAGCGGGTTAGCGTCCAGAGAAGCTAATTCGATTATATGACAACGTACCCAACGGAACAAGCGCCCCCCATCTCATCGTTTCCAGAAGAATAGCATCAATGTATTGCAAGGACGCTCTGTCGTTGAAATTGGGCAATCTATCCCTCCCTATCACGCTATCTATGATCGACTGTGCACGACCTTGGACCTCGGGGTGCAAAGTTAATGCCATTATGAGCGTAGTTAGAGTAGATTGTGTCTGAAAGTAGTGTTACGGAATCGAATTAAAACATACCGAAATTTAACTTACTGTCTCGGTGCCAGCTTCATAGGTAGAAGCGGCAGAAGAAGGTCGGGTTATCAAACGATTAATAGAGTCCCATGTGATCGATCTACGTACCTATGAAACTCGACACCGCACAGTCTCTCATGTTCTGTTCATACGCCTCACGATCTTTGGTAGGCACAGTTTCGTCCTTCAAAAGCTGAGCCACTATCGACTCGTTTTTAATGTCATTCGACTGTCAGACGTCAGGGGATGAGAAGAAGAAGAAAGGTCAGATATTGTCACTACACACCAAACACTCCTTGACAGATTGAAAAGGAATGTCTCGGACCGTGAGGGAAAGTTCCCTGCATCGCTTTGCTAATCGCTTGAGTTCGCCGCCGGGAAACCACGACGGAAAGTGAAGAACTAATTTTCGAGTCAAGCAGAGGGCAAGAGTTATTTCACAGTAATAACCCACTCTGAGGGAAAAGATTGAGCAAGAACGCTCTTTCAGGCGTCACAAGGGTGACGATTCTAATAATCTCTTCTAGCGGTGGTACCAGGGGATCGTTTTTAGGCATGACGTTATACCCATACGTGACAGACATCAAAGTCGATACAGCGTATCTAGTTGAAAGCAAAATCAGATATGCCATAACAATGTAGGTATTACGCTCACGTTCGCACGTGATCCTCAAAGTGGCCAGGGAAATATAACAAATTTTCTAGCAACATTCGTGTTTTCTTGGCGATCGAATCATGATACTTGTGAATCACCGAGCTATCGAGGCCCCGATGAAATAATTTCCTGTGAGACTTCCAAGTATCGCCATGGGATGTATTGAAGTTCATTCCGAACCTAACCCTGTCAGAATAGAAATGAAAGGGGTGGGGTTCCTTACAGAATGGAAGTTTGGGTCACTGGACGGTCAGAGTAAATGTTGGACCGCTGATCAATCAGCAGTTTTGCAACCCTCTCCGAATTTATGATGACACAAGTTTGACCCAGCAGGTTGCACGACACGATTTCACCTAATATTCCCGGGTAAAGGACGACGTACGCTCGACAAGTTACATACCATATATCTTCTTCCATTTTCCATAAGTTACCCAAGGTTCATTCTTGTTGATCTCGAGCACGTTTCCAAGAAATGGGATTCCTTTAGGACCAGGTGGCAGAGCAAGACGGTGAGGAGGCATCCTCTTCATAGCGACAAGACAGAGGATGAAAAAGATCACTCCGATAGCGAGGCCGTACAGATACAGTGGAGATGTCATGAATTCCATCTTGGAATGGTGTGCAAATCATGTCCGCGCGACCTGGGCGGATTTATATGACCACGTCCGCGTATACCAAGCGACCAATCATATTTGAAAAGATGGTGAGAATGCAGGGAACGCCACCATGTGCATGAATACGTTGGACGTACAGCGAGGAAACAGAAAATAAGGTGTGGCGAGCGGGCTCTGTGTTAGACGGTTTCAGATGGTACGTCACCAAAAAAAGTGAAACGTGCACCGTGATGCGCGCATGTACGTACGGGCTTGAGAACGATTACGGTTCAGGGACAGGTTGAATGGTATACCAACGACTGTTGTCAGCCTTTGATGGACGATAAGTATTGACCGGCCGTGGAAAAAGACTCGGCGTCTCCAATCGCAAAAGGCCGGTAGAATCACTGGGCTAAGTCCAACACTGTGCAACTGACCCAAAATAAGGGGACAGTGGTGTGTAATAGGCATAGGGGCAGACAGGCAGGAATTCTGGGGGTGGCAATCCATGTTTCTGTTTCAAGCCAGGGCAAGATACACTTGGATGAGATATTAAACCCAAGAAATACTCGGACCCTAGTTTTGTATGCTCATGCGACCCACGATGTAGGTAGTACAAGTTTGAGCTACCGACTCGGAGGGCCTTCAAGTTCAAATTTGGCAATGCAGAACGTAGAGCAACTCGTTATTTCGGAACTTGACAAACCCTTGAGGGTGTTTCTTCTGGTTGGACCCGCCACTTCATGCAGTCGTGACTCGTGAGTGGCGTAGTCGAGTCTCAAAGTCGACATCGTGTTGCTCTTATCGATTATCATGAAGGTCATGTGATAACATATGTTGTTCGCTCGGAATCGAATCCCTACGGTCTCCGAACGGCCGCGGCCTCGGGATATCGGTGGGGATATCCCACCATGGGGAAATGAGGGCAATTTCGGATCCCCCCTCTTTCTCCGGTGGCTTAATCTTCTACTTCACTAGTCCCCTGATAGTGAGAGTTTTTCAGGGGCACGTCCTTAGCTTGTCACTGCATGCGTTGCATCCCACGAAGTTGGAACAAAGTGAAGACCGAGGCATCCAGGGTTGCCAGTTCCGACAACCGTGGAAAGCGCCTTCTGTGAGATACGTGCGACCTTCATGTTATTGAAAGCGAGGATGCAAAGAGCAGAAAGCCCAAGCATTCCATCTTGGAGTGATGCATCGGCGTCCAGACAAGTTTATACCTACCTATCCACCAGAGATCGCTCACACAGGCTTGCTTCATTCCTGCTGGGCCAAATGGGAAAATTCGTTCTGCTCATATCGTACGGCTCCGGTCAACGACAAGTAACCGAAAACGAAACCATACCGCCATAGTACATACAGCCTGATGGGTAGATTTGATATGACGTTCGAATACTAGACCATTTGAGTCGTGGCCGACGATGCGCCGCCACTGCGAACAAGGAGAGGTAGGAAGCAGGCTCTCAAAGGCCGATATCAAACAGTATTCGGGACCGTGATCGATATGGACGAGATTTGGATGCAGGTTTAGATTTGGTCTCAGAGATAGCAAAATAACCGAGCTGTGGAGTAGATAAGGTGAGACTGATTGGGTCTCACTGAGTGAAACAAACCGAAAGAGGAAAAAAAGACTTTTTTCATCTTATCAATCGCCTTAGACCCATTCAGTTAGACAACGGCGCCATCCATGCCCCGTGACGTCGACGTAAAATTCATTTGAAGACTTACGGGACTCTTCCGAAAAACGGCCAGCCGCATGGCGGGCGGTTTCATATTTGAAATCGTTAATTACACTTCGTCTACACTAACGCACATTCGACATGCGTCACCACTAAAGGAGAATTAAATAACAAGTCTGATGGAAACGCGGCGAAGACACACAAGTCATCGCCTCTTGGCCGCCGGTTCGTCAAGAAAGTCTTCCGCTAGTTTCCTCTTGGCCCCAAATCCGAATGCAACCTTGGTCCTCTCACCTGTGACAGGCGTGCTACTCTGAGGCGTATCCACAGCAGACGATATACGCGAAAAGCCGGGTTTCGAAGGTACAGGAGACCCTGACCCGTTCGCTTGTATAGCGGACGAAAAGCCCGAAGGCACGGGGCTCGCATTGACCGATCCATTTGATTGAGGAGCAGGCAATGTGATAAATGCTGCCGAATCAAGCGCTTGAGGGGCGGCAACTTTCGCTGCTTCCTTCTTCTTGCTTTTCGTCTTCTCTGTTTTACCCTTGGAAAGCGGCTGGGGGTCGAGAAACTCCGAAGCCTGAGGTACAGCACTAGAACATACCCGGTTAGACTCACTACGTCATCCCGGAGGAAAACAGGACATACCCTCTGCTACCGACCGATAATACGAAATGTGCTTGCCCAGTCTTTTCCTGTCGGATTTGGAACGCCTTGTTCATACTCAGGGGGGTATCGCCACTGGCCATAGCCTCCTTCTTCTTTTCTTCCGCAATCTTCTTCAACCGCTTCTCTGTTTTCATCTTCCCAGAACCCTTGCCATGGAACTTGTGCGACAACGCTTTCCAAGCTTCCTTGGGTGTGAGGGGGCGACCGAATTCATCGTAGTATACGATATTGACGTCTGGCTTGTAGTTCTTGAACAAGTCAAGGTTCGCACGAGCATCTTGCTGTTCTCGAACACGATTCTCGTACTCTCGCGTAGCTTGATCTTTATTGCCGCCTCGAGCCTGCAATTTGTCGAGTTCCCGCTGTGCCAGCATCTGTCTGTAATCCCCCAGCCAAAAGTCGCGTTGTCGTTGAACTTTCTCGCGCTCTGTCTGATCAGCATTTGGTTGTGCCAGCAACCCTTGCTGACGGAGAAGAGCCAATGTGCCGGCCATGCCGGAGCCAAAAGTATGCTCAGCAGACGTTCCGGCAATATCGTTTTGACCGTTCTTTGCAGTAACACGTTCTTCTGCTTCGGTGTCCTTGATAACTTGTTCAATCGCCTCTAGCATTTCTTCGTCATCTTCCTCTTTCACTACGACTTCGCCGGCCTCGATTTCGTCCAGGGCCTCATCGGCTGTGACCGACATGTCTCGGGATGGCGATCGGGTTTTAGACAGGGGCGGCGCGATAGAGGATTCGAGAATCTCCATATTGACTGGAGCAGGGTTATAAGAAATGGCGCGGACGAACTCAGAGGTATCATCGAATGTGAGAGCAGAGTCACCACCCTCTTGGCCAGTCTCTTCGACCTTGGCGACATCATTGGCAACAACCGACTGTTCTCGAGCACGATCAGCAGCGACTGATAGAAAAAAGTCAGATCAGAATAGATCACGTGTGAAGATGACCTACTTTTACGCACAACTTCGTCAGGGGACAGCTTTTTCGCCCCATGAATTTTGGCTCGTCTTTGGCGAGCGAGAGCGATTTGTAGCTCATCGTCATCCACAAAATTGGCGTCTAACTCACGTGTCCGAGGTTCAACAGCTTTCTCATCCTGATCCATGTCATCGCCACCAAGAATCTCGCTATCCATAGGAGCGCGTCGGGACGAGCGCTTTTTCTTGGCCTGCAATGGAACTGGGTTAGGTAATTTGTGATCGGAATGATATGAAGCTCACTTTTGGCTTCTTGAAGCCTACATCGCCCTCACGAAGATAGTCATGAATCTCCAAGTTCTCTGGAACACGTGGATCAGAAACGTGGACATACGGAGTAACAATACTTACTGCTGTAATCTATCGACAACAATGCGCGGTTAACGGACACAGTACCCTCGTCTGTCTCGGGTTTAGCAATTGGGGCGGACATTATCGAGGTGCCTAGACGGAAACCCTGAGTCACGTGGGTTAGCACGCGCCACGACGAATGCAAGAATGACTCACCGTTTCGCGCGGACCTTCCAATACTTCGTCATATTTGGCGAGAATGGAACGTTTCATTCCATGCTTTCCCTCTTCGAACTCATCATCATCATACCCAGTATAGTCACGGCGTTTAATTTTGAGTTCCTGATTTTTTTTGTCACGCTCCGTTTCCGCCATCTCTACATTTTGTAGTTCGTCCTCTGTATGCGCCGCGTCAGAAAAAGGAAATACGAGTGGCGGGGAGCCTACCTTCGTTGTCGAGGATACGACTGTCTTTCAAGGTGAGTATGCGGGCGTCGCCTTCGGCCAGCTGGTCAAAGTCGTGGCTGACCTTTAAGCCTTCGAGATCCTCTAGAGGACTAGTGAGAAAGGGGGAGGCGGATATGAAGGGGGAGATACGTACTCTCGGTGTATTCGCCCCCTTGAAACGCTTTGTCCATACTCTCGAGCTCCAGCTGCCGCTTACGTGCAAGCTCCTTCTCGCGCTTCTTGGATCTTTTGATCCATTTGAGGGTGTCCTCTGAATCGCCAGCGGGATCACCGAGTGTTCCACCGGTCAGGGAGGTGTTGAGTTCTCGTCGATTCCTCACCCTGTGTGGTCGGATGGTTGAGGTGGACAGAAGGAAGAGATGGCAAGACTCACTTGGAAATTCTGTCATATAATTTCCTGGACGAAAAGACGTGAATCAGAAGGGAAGTTTTTGACACAAAACGAACCATTACTTTGTCTCGCGGTCCTTGGCCTCGCGCTCGCGCTGACGGGCGTAATTGTTTTCAGCCTGCTTGTCTGCATCGTGCTCGGGTTCGACGT